>CAJDSM010044382.1:4710-18203 GCA_903981925.1 Ostrea lurida
TGTGGAGTATACATAAAGAAAATTTATTCGCGAATATTCAGTCGGCTGTTTATGAACGGTAAAATAAGGAAAGAGGAGAGTGCATAAATTCAATTTTTTTTATTGATATTAACACGTTCCACTGGATGCTTGCCTTCATCTTCGGATCTATTGCATTTTGGAGAGATGCCTCTACATGTTACCTTGCAGAATGACCTAGTCTGACGTAAAATTAAATAATGCGCGGTAAATTCGCCGTGTTCATGAGGATCCTATGTAAACCACTCTAGAGAACTACGATAAATACAGACGTAATTATCCACTGAAACTTCTGAAGCAATTGGTTTATTGCACAGCTTTTAATTACCATTAGAAGTGTAATATATTATTTATCACAGAGAAAAATCGTTCGTACCGAAAGATTATTAGCACATTTCTGTTACAAATTTAAATTTGGGGTGAAGACCTAGGATAAATACACTCATAAAATGTTTATAACCATTCACATGTGTCTACGGTCATAAGGAACAAAATATATCCGTGAAGACTTAGACTTTGGAGAACAAACCCGGTCAGGTTCATATATTTTGATTAGGATGCTGGACGCAACGAAGAAGATGCTCCTAAATGCTTTAAAGTCCCTAAAATAATATCTTCTGTCCTACAAAAAGAAAAACATACAAATCATGTGAGCCCTCAGATATCTGTGAATCCCAACTTTGCGATTTCTGGAGAAAAGCATTTTCCATTAGACCAAAAATGTTCGACTAACCGCAGTTAGGTAATCATCGCAGATGAAAAAAAGGTATTCTTTAATTAGATAATTATACCAAAATAAGCACAATACAAAAAGTCCCTATCGAGGCCACGAGAGTCATACTCTATCTATCCCTTAGGCACCATAATGAACATCTCGTTCACACCAATTGGCAGTCAACGAGTTTGAATTGTCTCTAGGAGATTTATATGTATGGGTCAAATTTATATTTTGTATATACACAGGGAAAAACTAAGTCTATTATCACTGGAATAACCGGTGGAGTAAGCTCCATATAAAAAGCAAATAACAATTCACGCTTTTTATGTGTGTATATCCGTATTAGGCGATCGACAGAAATCTCTATCCTCAATCAGCTTCGCGAATGATAGTGTGTATCATCTTTCGGAAAAGTAACAAACAGGACGGACACGCGTAGGAAAAATAATGCAATAATTAGAAGCATATTTAAAATAATGTAGGTATCGTCGCCCATAAAAAGTCACCCACATCTAAAGGATAATAAAAAGGTCAAGATTCTGGTCATCATTGTCAAATAGTTGAATGTCATTTGAACATTTCTAACTCCATGACCACATGACTTTTGGTCATTTTGTAATAGATATTCTTGCATTTTCTATTTTCTCATTCATATTCTTGCGATGGGAGAAATATGTGTTATTGTAACTGAATATGGTTAAATATGCAGAAATGTTACAATTTTCCTGCAAAACATAAATGTAAATTTGATGCCATTACGATTAAATACCAAATTACATTGGATACATTGTATCTGCGCGTCACCTAATATTGTGAGGCAAGTCTAATTCATAAAGATATCGATGTGAAAACGACCAGAACAAACCAAAAACGAAATGGGACAATATCCACGGAATTAGTGCACCACGATTTAGGCTAAATCAAACCATTATTGAGAATGAATCTGAAAACACACAAAAATTACAAACAAACTTGAGTGTTATAATTCAAACATTCTGCATTTCTGATATCCCACTCACGTACTCACAAAATCCACCATGAACGTCTGATCAGCAGATTTATATTGAAGACACCTTGCTACCCTCTACTAAGTTTGGGCCCTAACCGCGGTTGAAAAATGAATCTTTGATTTATCAACACGCAAGAAATTATACGGGTTATTCCCTATTCTCCCTGGGCATTTAATTGTTGCATTATGGGGAGCGGCACTTTTGGAGGGTCGTACGGTACAGGAGGGCTCCTATAGTAGATCAGTGGGGTGCAAACCACCACATAAATTATGGGAGACAGTTAAGCTGTTTGCATCGTTGGGGGTCTGAAATAATTTGCTGGTGTCTTTATTTTCTGTCCTTTAAATATTTCTTTTTGTCTTTATAAAGAAATAGATACACGCCTCTATGGTCCCAAAGGAACCCATGAAACATAGTTTCGGTTTAAATATTGGATATTTGCAAATTTTAAAATATGCTCAGATATTTTGTCATGCTGTATAGAGTTGTAGAACTTCCATCTTTCCAACTCAGGTTACGGGAAACCACATGACAATCGATGCACATTGTGATGGATTTCTTTTTCTAATGAAATTCCCAAATATTGGAATTAGCTGTTCAATGACATTCACCTTCTTTTCAATGTTGGTTCGAAAAAGTGACCAGGCAATCAATAACGAGAGAGGACATAATATATTGGATCACTACATTTCTTGACACTAGAAATTAGGGTGTTTTAAGATACTCATCTGTTAACACCAGTTGATACCCACATCTCTCTACCTGGTGTATATTATTTTTATTTAATATAAGCTGATTCCAGTTTAATGTTCAAAGAATTACAGTGAAACAAAACACGTATTTAAATACGCTTAGATTTTAATATAAGGAAATTTCATATTTACAAAAAACAAAATTGTTTTATCCTTTTGTTCCAATCTATTTATACATTAATAATTATCTATCACAATAAATACTGACCACTGATTTACGCCAGAAAGTCTTCAATTTCCATCAAATTTTTTCTGGCAACAAGTATGTGTTATTATACTTTAAAGTTTACGTGGACCACCGGTACAAATACCTTTAAAATATTTTGAGTATTGGCTTGTAGGGTGTGTTCAGGAAGAAATACTATTTCTGAATTATTGAATACTTCAGAAAAGCTATCAGTGTAAACACAGTACCTTGCGACATGATACGTCTTGAAACTAAAGTTTGCAATGAAAAAAGTTGCACTCCAATCCAATATTAAAATCAATGCAAAAAAACAATTTAGTTTTGCCTACGACACCAGCCTCTGTTCGATGTGCGTTGTTCATATATACTGTCACCATGATAACCTAGAAAACTTTAAGGCTTTTTCCTTTAATTCATATTGTGTTTTGTTATTATGTGTTGTGAAGCATACCTTCTTATTCCTTTTACAGTAGTTAGGCATATACTACCATATTGGAGAATGATAGGTACTGAATTATTTGTGTCAGTATTTTTTGTTTCCTATTTAAACCAGATATTTTGTAGTGTCCGTAACCAAAATTTGACTTCCCTATCTGTTAAAAGGCAATTTCGTTGACCATGCACCACTAATGGTTTGATCTTATTAAATACCGAGCTAACAATTCATGACCATTTTAGACTTCTGCACCTCGACCATAAAGATCCTAGACATTATGCTAGTACACCCTGGGATTCCTTCTCTTTATTACATAGATACAGGAATATAACAAAGGGTTCATGGTACTCGGATAGGATTCCTATTTGCCAGTATCTTCCGGTAGTATTCTCAAAAGCTCAAGCGCCTGTTCAACAGCTGTAACTTGATAACCATATACACGAATATAATTTTAAGATCTCAAAGAATACCATAAAATCATTGTATTCAAGTATGGAGATTGGGGTGGGATTTATTGTTAACTCCTACTCACAGACATACAAATCTATACCTTATTGGCGACAAGTGCAAAAAAAGTCTGCTGATACCATGGAAAACTAGAGCGCGACATGGAAACATATATAGATCAATGTTAGGAATGAAAATTATTAATCCCTACCAGAAAATTTTAATAAAGTAAATTCACGATTGTAGAGATGATCCAACGGGAATCCACCAATATATGTGGCATGCTACTCACGGGAAGAGGGAACGAACCTTAATTTGATTGGATTACACCTGATTCAGCATATTGTTTGGTGGGACTACAACAAACGAAAATAATGAAGTCTCAACCTAGCGGAGATAAAGAATCACAATATAGCTACCAATTAGAAGACTTTTCAATCATCTTCTCCACACTCAGGTTTGAGACTTCTAATTATCACATTTTGTCTCTATAAAAGAAGACTGAGAGTCATAACGTTACCCTAGTCTCGCGAAAATAGATCATCAGTTGGGGAATTTGTATTTTGTTCTATAAACGTTTGACCCATATTTGAAGTTGTGCGTCTCCCCATAAACATGAAGATGATCACACCGATAGTCCGACTTTTTCTAGGGGGATAGTATGGGTAACATCAAACTTGAAACTCAACAATTCTCCACTCACATTTACTCACTATTCAAGATATGAAAATTAATCTTATACGGTAAGCCTCTTTCACCTTCTCTTAGATGTATCACATCGTTGGTAACTGTAGAGACATATTTAGATACTAAGGGATAAGATAGCTGCTATACAACAACATCCTACCCTATGTTTATACACACTGAAGCCATTTGGATACCCCCATTCATCATTGTGATTCGTATCCCATGCGGGTTAGCCCACTATAAAATTGGGTCATCGAGGATGAAAAGGTCTTGTAAACAACCATCTTAGTTTCATCGGCACCTATGTAACTTAAATCATGGCTAACTCGGGTCACCCTCTAACGATTTTATCTATTGTTAGACAGTTTATAGCATGCCACTTCCACATATCTATGTGAAAATACAGCTAAATTACATGTTCTAACAAAAAAGATTGTACCCTCGCTCTATCATATGTACGATGAGGCATAGTACTAAGAAAGTAGTGACGCTTACCCAAGAAATTCTTCAGTGTATTTGGGATGCTCCACGGAATTTGCCCGGTGGGGCCCCATCATGTATCCCCACCGCGACGGTGCGTTTACAGATTGATAATTTCTTTTATTACAATATTCGTTCATAATTTTTTCTGACAACGCTAATATAATTAAAAAATCAGCTATTCAGAGTAACTTCTCACACACACAATTAGTCAATCTCTTTACAACGACTCGATCCTCATCTTGGGCGGATGGAGGAAATCACTCTGAGTAATTAAAGGTTAAACATGTTAAAACTCTCAAATATATAAATAGGAACTGCTTTGATAATATTCTCTCTGCTTGTAACTCACATGGTAATATGCAACTTCTGAATTACAACAAGATCACAGCTATTTTGATAGACTTTTTCTAAAACTCTATTCGGTACACCGGCACACTGCATTCATTCAATAATCTAAGTGTACTTTATTTACAAGGTGAAAGGAAGGCTGCATGAAATCTTTATAAGATATCGAGATAGAATATCCTACAGCGAATCGTGAGTGTCATTGAACTTTTCAAGTTAAAATGTAAAGACCTACTTTGCACCGTTTCAAACCACTAGTGGAACTATAAAATATCATAAATAAGTGGTTTGTCATTCTATTGTCAATAAGCCTAGTATCTACCAATCATGTGCCTCACTTCATTGCTAATGTTCATTGCTAGTGGTAACGCATGAAGATTCGCTGAGTCACTATGGACATGAACCTGAACAGTTAAATTGCCGGAGCCCGTTCCAATTTAGAATCTGAACACAATCAGCAAACCATCTATGTATGGGTGCAGAAAAACTAAAGGGATTATAATGTGTACAATTAGATCTTCGATTAGAATTAAGAGACACTCTTGACTCTGCCTCCAAGCGGAGATATAAGATACTGCGAAAACATTAGTGTTTAAAACAGCTGCTTCAAACTGATCAAGATTATATGGTGAGAGAACGACCGAACAAAACGTGAGGTGAGAATGGTACGAATAGTCGAGCGACGTAACGGCACAGTGTGTAAGAAATACAGGAGCCGGACTGGAGCATTAGACACGAGATGGGGATATGATATCAAATTAGGCTCACGGTAAAAGAGAAACACTTCGGGATTATCTCAGGCGGTTCACCGATCATAACAAAGTCAGCGTAAAAGAATTTATATAACATATAATGAACTATAGGTTCACAAACATGGGGTCATCACGGTCATCATGATAATTTCAAATGATAGGTATTACCTGGACAACGTTATGTGGCAGTCTCCATTAGAGTCCCTAATTTATTAGTAATAATCTAAAAATATATCTCGAGAGTAGTATATTTATCCCAAGTAACACTGTGCAGATATACTGGTGACCGATATATTTAATCAATCATCGTACAATATGCATGAAATGTGTCCAATATCGGCAGCCATCGTAATATTTGTTTGACACAGACCTTATAAGGACGAGTCACGAGACTACAATAGATAACACCCGCTCAAGCATGGTAGGTTTCAGGGTTACAACATGTATGCCGAGGATGATAATGTTAGAAGGAGGACAAAATAACGACAAGTGGATTGTTTGACTATAGTTTCCTTAATTGGGGCATTAAAAATAGCGGAAAGAAGTCACGTTTAGGAATTAATCGGCGGAGGAAACAATCTGGGAGGTAACGCGCGCCTTCGAAATAAAATAATTAATCTAGTAGAAATCAGAGAAGACTCTTGCGCGTACAGTAAAAAGAGTTTGCGACAACTTACGATCATAGGACTTCTAAAAAATTTAATGCACGACAGAAATATCTGCTTGAGTCGAGACTAATAAAGGTATAGCATCATGTCTAACGCTCCAAAAGACTAAACCCATAATTATCTTATATTTAAGATATATTGATTCATCAAAGAAACCTCAAGCAATGCTGGCAGCTTTAATGAAAATACTTATATCAAAGATTAGTTACTATCAATGTAGTGTGGCAATCGCAGAAAAAAGTTGGTTGCTATGGAATTCTATCGAGAAAGTGCAAATGCAATTTACAATATAAACAATAGTAACATCCAGTCTATGGCTTTGAGAGGGGTCGAGCATATAACCGTGTTTCTGGTCGTCACACACACATAGTAACGCTAAGTAAACATCGTAACAGATCACTATGACTATCATAGGGACTAAAAATCATGGAACCAGAAGATTCCTTATATAAACGAACATAAATTTTGGCGCCTCTATGAGTACCATAGAGTGTTGTATAGATTGGTACTTAACAAAGAGAAATAATAATTTTAGTTTTGAAATCCAGGTATAGACAATTCGGTAGTCCAGTTAATTAGGAGAAAGAGCTCTCCTATGTAAATTCTAAGATGATCTTATACAACCTGACGTTTAACATTATTTGTTATTACTTTGGTCTAACCTGCTTCTGTAATACCAGACCATAGCATCGCAAATTTCTTATATTACACACAAACTCTACCTCAACAATTAAAGATGTCCACAACTTGCAAAGATAAAGAACGAGCACCAGTTTATATATTTACTCAAGACCTACACTGTAGGCCGCCAGCATGATGGTGAATTTATCCTAATCATTTGCTTCTGTGAGCATGGACATTATGAGCACGCATAGAACTAATATGCTCATACTATACGTCAGTTCTATCCAGATGCTAGGAAACATATCGTATGAATGTGTTGAGCTTAGATTTCTTCTATTTAATAATTACCACTAAAAGTGATACTACGTCCACCACCGGTTCAGAACTGCATCAGTGTATACTTAGCGCAGTTAATTAATGAGTTATGAGTTAACTGCACAACAACGATAACATATGTCGCTAGATGCCGTCGTATAGATACTGAATCTACGACTCCAATACCGGTAGTGCAAATGATTATATAATTGAACACGAGCAAAGATAGGCATCACAGATGCTCACTAATCCAGTGATCGATTTCCTCTCAAGTTCGCTGTAAGAGCAGTCAGATTAAAAATCACACAGAATAGGCCAACAAAACTGGCCCCCCGGAGCTACAGTTACGTTTGCGCAGCAACACAAAGGATAATGGTTATGAGATTCCTGCCCATGGCAATCCGGACCTATGTCCTTCGCTTTTTGTCGGGAGCGTTTCTCGTACTATGCTCGGTACTTAGAAACAACTTATTTCATTGATGGATAGGTTATCACGGCATTGAAATTCAATGATGTATCCGGTAACATATGACACAATGTAACTTCGTTCGTTGGTTTGGAAATCAGGTCGCGCTTGAACAAGTATGTAAGACGATTGCGCCCTGTGACGGGCGCGAGGTAGCAGCAGCGCGCCGAGGAGACATCCTTTTTGGATGAGCGACCATCTTGCCCCCGCACACACAACACCCACAAAACATAATATCTCGGGCCAGCACGATCGCAGATGTAGCAAGGGGAGTTATCATGCAATAGTTGCTACGTAAAACACGTTGGACATAACACTAGATTATATTTGTTTTATTACGTACGATCAGGTAACACCAGTTGACATGCACACTCTAATAATTGATTCCTAAAATACTTAATCAGAAATGCGCACACTAAAAAGGTTAATTGGAGGTATGGGATAACATTTGACGTGCGAGCACAGTGAGAGCTGACGATGTTATCCTCAGTCTAGATGTTGCAACTAACTATGGAAGCCCCATCATGTTTACAACCACGAAAATCGCAAGTCGGTTTTTTCTAGGGTATCATTAAGTTCTCTTTCTTCGCAAATAAGGCAAAAAAGAGAATATAAACGGAAATGCAAGATTTGGTCAATCGGTTAATGTGTTTATTTTATTAAATTGATACTCGACATTTACCTACAAGCATCATCCGAACTACTTCCGTGCAGATACTCCAAGGTGAGAGATCAGGGGGTCTATAAGGAAGAAATGTTTTACTTCTCTGTCTGACTGAGATCACTGGAACTCCGCCGTCGACTTCTGATAACTTTACGTAGGCCTCTAATACCAACACACTGGCAAAAAGAATTACGAGCTCCTTTGTGAGAGTTCTATTGGATACAGTGAGCTATGTAATCATCCGTAACAGCGAATTATATACTATGCTAAATGACAAGTATCGTGTGTAGTTTTGCACCGTCATTAATTTACTAGATTTCCGTAATCGATAACCACTTTTATTAATTCGTATTTCGGGCGGTAAAGTTTTTCTGTTGAATTCGCCAAAACTAGTACAGTGCTCTAGATTAGTCGTGTTTTGATAATGTGTCTAGTTCTACTCATGTTTCAACTTCCACACTCTCACAAGGTACAAATCATCTGCTCTACAAGTTTACCAGTCCGTATTAGTTCTTGTATTGGAGTTTGTCTCTTGTCTATAACCCACAGTGTACAGTGTTCCCTACTCCGATGTTTTTCATATTTGTATTATTTAGAATGGTTTTCAAGTTAATTATACTATTGCGATTGTCATCTTGGTCAGTGCCATACTTTTTAGACTGTTCTATTGTGCTTCGATAATTTACCACAGTCCTACTATATTATTTGAGCGCGAAAAAAATTGTATTTGCGTCTATGGTTAACCTCAAGCCGTGCTCATTAAATATTTACATCTTACGTTGATTGTTTATGAATACAAAGCCCACGTATGTGGTATGTTGGTGTTGCTGATTGGTTGTGTATTTATGTACATTTAATTACGGATGATATTATTATCTTTTCCTATCTCGTGTTGTGAAAGATTTGTTTTACTCAAGCATTCATATTTGACACAGCTGTCGCGTCACAAAATGAATGTAATTGGATTTGAGGTTTACCACCTGTCTTCGATGTGTGGGTAAGTGGTATTTTCTTGGTGTCTTTTAAAATTCCGCTGCACATGCTCACTGCTTATATACCCCACTATCTGCAGGGGGGCCGAACAGAGAGTTATCCAGATCAAACTGTGTCCCCGTACACAAATAACCTTCAAATCTACATGCTTAGTGGGCTACACCATTGGTTTCATCCAACTTCACCTCATCATAACTTGTGCTAATAGTCAACTTGGGTAACATCCGATATTCGGCCGAATAAACGTCCAACAGCTTACCCCAGTGTTCATAATTTTTTTGAATCGCTTTGGAAGTTATGAAACATTCTAGGGTTTAGTCAATTTGATATATAGTAGAAGAATATTTAACAAACAAAAGTAGCCACATATAATAATTAATTCTGACGCAAAGATGGTAATAACATGACGGGGCCGGGGGTGGGGCGTGGGGGTGGGTTGGTTCATCTACAGCATTAATTTACCTGTGTGGGTGTTTTTCTCGCAGAACCTCTACTGACACATGCAAGGTGTGGGATGAAGTGGGCGATCAGTATTAAGTCCTATCAGGGACTCTTGGGAGTTATAGTGCGAGGCCTCGGGGATTCTCAGACGGGGCTTTTGCCTCCGCTCATTTCACGTTCTCTATCATATGCCGGAAGTACACCTACAAAATATGTCCTCTGAAAATTAGTGTAAAATGTGCTCCCGAGGTCTAAACTTTTTCAGCTCTCCCCCAAATTCAATAGGGGATTTGTGGTTGATGTTTATGACAATAACAAAAACAATATCACTGGACCTCAAGGCTCATGGAGGAGCGGGATGTGGGCCAACCTTGATGCCGTGCCACATTCGGGTCCGTGTAATAACCGAGAAGGATTGGGGTGGGTTCCTTCTAGTTATTCTTCACATAGGGCCCTCTCTCAAATGTGAGTCTTGGGCAAGATAATTGGTCCATTTTGTATCTTTGGTCTGTCTCTTGCAAAAAGTAAATCTATTTGTTTTGTCAACTGTCTTGAATACTAAAGTACTGACTCTGGGGACATTTATGAAGAAACCAGATAAGAAAGACCCTAGGTTTTATTTTTTCGTTATATGAACTCCCGATAATCACGTCTCCTCAATACCGAAAAGAGATACTTTTTTATGCTTTTTGGACTATTGTGGGCAAGACCACAATTCTATGTGGGATTATGTAATCTATTTCTGTTTACAAAGTAAATTTAATAAAGACCTGGTTTATCCAGATAAAGGGGCTTTATGGCAATTCGGCCCCTCATACATTTTAAAATAATAAAGTTTCTGGGTTTTCTCTTCGTGCTTAGGTAATTTTACAGTTGGTCCTCACTTTCATTAAACCCAGTTTTGTTACTTTTTGCCTCATGATTTAAATGTATATGTTCTGCGCGGATACGATGTGGGACGTGCACGTCCCGATCACAGCGACGAATATATAATCTCCATGAGGTCCCCATATGGGCTCTCTTGGGGCCTCACTAACTCTGGAATCTCTGAGTAGCATGTTTTGCCCCGGGTCGATGCGCCTGACCTAACGCGCCCTCTCTTCATCCTATAGAAATCAATTTATCGATTTTTTCCTTTAAAACGTTCTTTTTAAGCCTGGATTTCAGCTGGCTCTCGGTCGTTGAATTATTCATTAAAAAACTTTCTTACTTAACCATTCTGTTGACTGGCGGATTCTCATCTGTAAATCCGCTCCGTCTCTCCTGATTTTTAAATAATTTATAACTTTCTGGGGGAAATTTCACCCAGCACCTTCCTTACCTATTCATCGGAAGCCAGATTTTGCAACCTCATGACCTACTTATTGTGTTACTGATAGTTCTCCTTTCGCTTCTATATCATAAGACGTTACCACACGTCAATTTCTTACTGAATTTCTTGCATGTGTTTCCGCCCTTGTTTCGTTTTTGTTGTTACGGTAGTCGGGGGGGGGGGGGGGTGGGGGCGACGTTCTTTTGCGTTGATTGTTTTTAAAAGAAGTGCTCGGGGAGTACGAGGTTTAGCAAGGCGGTTTATCTTACCAATCGACACCTATAATCCGGTTAGCTTTGGGAGTAATATGGTGATTTAGGATTAGAATATTTAAGCACCTTAAATATACATGTAGTTTCGCTAGGTCAAGGGCTTTCGGGTCCTATCTTTGCTCGGCCCCCACTTACAGTGTCACCGGGAAAACCCTTGGGCTTAGCGATATTATTAAAATTATGTTTCTTCTTGAAGTCAAATGGATCCTAGTTTACAGATCATTTCTTGTAAGTAATATGCAAGTAGTAATCCGTGGGTTTATGATTCATTTCATAAATTTAATTTGCTTACACATTTACATGATTATTTTTAAAACTGGGTAACACATTTACACTGCTTCGGTCGTAGATGCAGGCATTGTGGTGTTTTAACATTCATATGCAAAGATTAGTCGCATCAATATTTCCTGAAGGATATGGATATATATCTTTTGTGCGAAATCTGGTTTAGTGACGAGTATGCTAGTAAATAAATGCACATAAATATATATAATCGAATTAAAGAGTAGTGTGAATGTGACGGTCTTGCGTTATTGACTTTTGAGTCTATGTAAACGGGCGAGTCGCATCGCGGGTCTAGGCTATTCTACTTTCTGTTTTAGACCCGCCCCACTCCGTGTTTATCATTATTCATGAAGGAGTGAAAGATAACACCTTGACGAAAAATGCCCGGTACGCGGTTTAGAAATCGGTCGATATTTCAGCATTCCACATGACAACAAACAAAGGGAACTATCAAAAGTTTTCAGAAATCATTCTTTGTGGCGTTTATGTATAAAATTCTAACTTTAGTGTAGTAGTTTTGAGTCTGTAGTCAATGTAAAAAGGGGCCAGCACATATGGAGACTGCACTTCATCCTTTGCACAGTACATACAATAATATTTGACAAGTGTATAACAAAATGTATAATTATTAGGATATCAATTATGTGTCTAATAGTAAGTTTAATACATGAAGTCATAATATACAGTGAAAAACGTAAATAATAGAATTTATTGAATTTCTTTAATTAACCAGCATATATGACTTGTTTGATTTATTTATTTGTCTGTAACATCAATGTTCAATGAAAAATCTTAAAAGTCTTATCATATTGCATACAGAAAAGAACAGGTTTTCTGTCTTGAGCGCATGCTTACATGACATAGAAACACATTTAACTTACACTTAATCATTAAAAGATGTTTGCTCCTGAACAATCCAACAAAGTTTGCTGTTTTTGATTTTGCTTAAAATTTACATACATTTGTGAATATTACAAAAATGGCTTTTCAAATTAATCTAATATTAAACTTAAAATCATATGTGTGTGGTGGTGGGGAAGGGGGGGGTATAGATCAAATGGAAAGATATATCAACCAAATTACTGAATTACAACATTCAAATTGATAAGTAATACTTGTAGTTCCATGCCTCTATTTCACGTATTGCAAAACTGAATTACAAGCATTATATGTCTAAAGCCCAGGTTTTAAATTCTTATGTAAGGAACAACAACTGCAATTGTAGGTATTATCTCTTATCTGATGTAAAAATATAACAGTTACAATTACAAATTCAGACAGACAAAACAAGAGCAACGCCAACGTGCATAATACGCCGTACAGATTTCAGTGGGATTCATATTTCAGGCAGAGTTAGTACTAGCTGTCCTTAAATGCTATTTCATTTATATGCTAATTGAGAAACAATATGCATCCTTCCTGGCCTCAGTGCATAGGTACCAAGTCTGATGGTCCCTAGCCCAAATACATTTGGTCTATGTTATACTTACAAGGTTTTCTTAATAGCTGATTTTTACCTTGAAAAAAATAGACATCTTCCTCTCATCATGGTGATCAATTCTACCAATTTGTGAGATCCTGGAGCTAATGGTTCGGTCTGTATCCTGTTTACAACGCG
>CAJDSM010044396.1:2132-20600 GCA_903981925.1 Ostrea lurida
CATTTTTCAAAACTATTGTACAATCAAACCACTCTATTCAAAGAAGAATCCCCTTTTTCAACAACAAGTTCCTCTTCAAGGCTAACCACTATTTCTTAATTTGATGATTGTGCTTGATGGACATGTAATGTTATATAAGGTAATGTAGTGCATTCCTTCAGTCCTGTCTAATTGGCCAGTGGCATTAGAGGGAGGCTACTACTGTCTGAAAGACGATTCCCTCCACAGTCTAGTAATGGGGAGGCGAAAAAAACAAATATTAATTTCTCAAAATAACAGACACTAAAACTGCGAAATGTGTTGATCTAGTCTTTACTAATTGAATAACATATTGGGACGTGAAAATGCTTGACTATATACACATACTGCAGGCTGAAGAACCAAATCCACAGGAGATTATTGTCAAACTTTTTCCCCTAAACGGTCTAAAATAAGTCCCCTGGCTTTTGATCTTCTCCGAGTAATTTTGGCGGCTCTTTTGCTTTACCGTTGTCTCTGTTCTCTCAAGCTTCGCTTTTGTCAATAAAATTTATGAATAAACAGCAAAAAAAAAAAAAAAAAAAAAAAAAGTTACTGCAACAAAAGGAGGTATTTTGGACTCTGCACTCGAAGACATGATCAATGCACTTCTAAAACGAATACAGATATTTTTCGCCCTACGGGTCTATTATTCTTTAGTTGCTTATGGCGTGCAAAGTTGGAGGCTTTCAGTTTTTATTTTTCCAGTACTTAGACAGTACATAACTGGATTATGTTATAAAATAAATGGTCAAAATATTACCGGTAATTGTAAATTTTGGCTTTATACCAGTACGTGTTAGGTGCAGGGTGCTATTGTCAATAAATTTCAATTACATGTAATAAGAAGTAATTCAAATTAATGTATAAGGAGAAGAAAATAATTAAATTAATCTTGTTAGAATCTTTCAAACAAAACAATTTTAAACGCACATTTTGTTTACCATATTGACATATTTTACCAGCTAACCTCCTTTATAAAACCTACATGAGATTTTTGTCTACCTTGCTTAGAGGTCGAGATGTAGAGCTGATATATCACTGTCATAGTCAGTCAGTCGTTACAATAGACTATACCTACAATACAATTATTAACCTTTTATCAGCAATCTGTTAATTTCACTTCCCCCAGGGTACAAAATCTCCTTGCATTTACAAGAGGTTGCATTGCATAACCAGACTTCGAATGGGAGGTTTATTTTGGACTGGAGGAAGGAATGGGCGCCTGAAATGGGTGTATTATAATAATCTGACAATGTCGGTTAGTTTTGTTTGCTTGTAGATATTTTTACACAATTGTAACCATGCTCTACCAACAATAACGTGTTGCACTTGTAAAATGTGCATAATATTGAATCTCTGTAACTGTATACATCTACTTCAACAGCTGGCTAAGTAGTTAGACAGGATGATAAAATCACCGAAGACCCACAGACCATATACATCTCAACCATGCGGAATTACAGTAGCCCATACGGCGATTCCCCTCCATCTAATTATACTCATTTCTGAAAAGCCTACCTGGGAGTCCTAATATATTTGTCCACTGAATTGTCTAATTCTTATTTTTCAAATTAAACATACAATTCCTATTTGAAATATTTGGGCCTATAAATGGAATGATTCCTCACCCCTAAACAAATTGTAATTTACGAATTACAAAATTGATTCTATCTAATTTCATCCGCTAGATAAAAGTCATAAGAAACACATATGACATTCACAATCAATGATGGGTTCACCAGATCAAGTGCAGAGCATGAACCAAAGAGCCGTTAAACAGGGGAGTCACAGTGAGTGCACAAGCATGAGCACCCAACCGATTTATTGCAACCCAAATAGAAAAATAGCTCAAAACCATATCCGTACACGCTTCACGGGGCTCTTCGTCCCCCTGGACCCCCTTATCTAAGGCCCGTTTTTGTGACTCACTGTGCCGGCCTCCAGACCTCGAATCATTGAAAAATTCGTAAAAATCTCTCAGCTCTTCCGGGGGCTTTTGCCCCCTGGGACCCCCTACCAGGGCAGCCTATCGCACCTAATCCTTGGGAAGGCTAAAACAGGAGACACCAAAAGATGCCCCTATGCGCTTCAGGATACCTGAGTGCAGCCGCGCCCCATGGAGAAGTATCATCTGCGCTCTTACGGCTCTGACAGTGAAAATGTTCACTATGGCTGGTCCCACACAGACGTAGCAGTCGAATCTCAGCACTACATGACAATGATTGAGAAAACATCTGATTCGTACTTCAGGGGTAGTCGTTCAAATTTTTTAGCGATACACATTAACACAATAGTAAATTCCAAGTTGTAACAACGCACAATTGATTAATCAAAACCAGTATCATTATAGAGCTAATTCATGAATGCAGACTGAATGTCACGATACTGATTATTGGATTCATGCTATATAATAGATATTCCTCACTTTTCAATATCTTCAATTTATGTAACATGAATATAACATTACATCAAACAATTTTTCAAGTTAGTTAAATGTCCAAACCATTTCATGTTTATATTATAGTTTTATAATGGCATATCATATAAATGATAATTACAAGTGTTGGATTTGTGAAATACACTGTGCCCCCAGATTCCACATGCCAAGCTAAAGGGGCTTGCCAAAATGGATTATAGCCAATGGTTAATATTTTTGAAAAGTAGGTTCAAACTTAAGTCAGGTCAGGAGGTCAACAATTCTGATGACCTAGTAGAAGAGGGATTTGTATAAGGAATACACATGTGAAAATATGAAAGTCTTAATCAACTTTACCATTCTTAAAGAAGTTATGGCCGCAATGATTAATGGATTTGAAAAAAAGGTGGTCAAACCTTAAAGTCAGGAAAGGTCAAAAAAAAATTTAAGAGTACCAGTATTAAAGGAGGCTTGTCATAAGGAATATACTATATGAAATATGACTATGAATATATTAATATCTTATATTCACTTACAATTCAAAAGTTATGGTCAAGTGTTAAAGTTTTGAAAAAGTAGGTTCATTAACTTCAAGGTCAAGGATTAAAGGTCAAAAATTTATGGATCCATTGAAGGAGGGCTTGTCATAAGGACTGTAACATATGATATATCGAAACATATTCTACCGGTATTACTTACCATTTTAAGTTTATGGCCAATAGTTTAAAGTTTTTCCTTACGGAACCGAAACCGACACTGACAGCAACAACTGGACGCGATGTCCAACCAACTCCATATGCCTTTCTGAATTTTGAAATTCCAGGGGGCATAAAAAATTTAAAATCTCATTTCTTAACAGCCTTTGACATAAACTACGCAGCGGTCTGTAATTTACAGCGGACAAAAACAATTCTCACCAGCCAAAAATATGAGAACTCAACTACGCGACGCGCTTCGAAAAAGAAATTTTACAACCAGTCTGTCACTAGACTTCTTCCCACTGATTCCATTATTAGGTTCTGTACAAATAACCCTCGGACTTTCCGCTATTTCAGAGTAATTAACTTTGACCATGTCACCACCGTATAGGACTGTTTTAGAAGCAGTAATATCGATATATTAGACCCGGGTACATTTTGAATCATACCGCAATTGTAAACTAGCCGCAAGTGAAAGAAAAGGAGTATTTTTGTGACCTCTTGACATTCTCTCCACAAACCTGCGATTAAATCTCTCTTGACTTTGACAATAGTTTTAAAGCAAGCTTACGAGGCCAAAAAAATTAGTTTGTGAATATTTGGGAAAGAAAGTATACCTTTAAACAATTGCATTGATAGAAATCCTAAGTACAATGTGTTATACAAGGTTTATATGAGAGATGACATACGTAAGCTTATTTGAATGTACTTTCAAGATTGAGACACACCTTTTTCTATCAAATAATTTAAGAGTGAAAATGTCAACACTAGCTGGAGGTAAGGGCCTATCAACGATAGATGACTGACTGAGCAAAGGACTGCAGCTCAAAGAATACTTGATACATTAATGTGGGCCAAATACAAATTATTTCTACAAGAGTAGACTCGAATCTTTACACCGTGTAAACAAAGCACTCATGAAGCAGATCAAGACAAAGACACCGGACTCACTTCTGCTAACTGGGATACATATTCATTTATGATTACAATACTAAAGTCTGACATTTTAGTTAATCTAGCTCAAACGTCTCAATATCGTCATCATAACCTATCTTTTTCTTAAATTCTCTAATAATATTAGGACAACCTATATTTCTGTGTCATTTTTGTCTAATAATCCCTCAATTTTTCATTAAAACCAGGAGTCATTATTGAATTTTCGTGATCTCTTATGCCTTTACAGCGCGAATAGACTTAAGCATCTACTGATCTTCAGGTGTTCCTGATGCCTAAAACAGCCTATTGTCACGGTACATTGAATAGCGCACAAGAAAAACTTATAACGAGGGAATGTCAGACTAGGCGAGAGAGGAGCAGAACAGACATTGTATCCGATTCATTGCCATAAGAACTTTTTCTCTTATATATACCGCCTCTTTAGTAAAGAATTTATATCACACAATGCATTCTAACTCTCCAAAGATTAATTTTAACAGCAATCCTAATAATTTTACAGTAGATTGTATCGCAACCAAATGCAGGTCTACACACATGTCTCAATGCTTTGAAGTCTGTCACGCACATTACGTAAAGCAAAAACAGGACAGTCGTGTTCGTTGATGTGCTTAGTGCAGCAATAACTATCAACACAAATACGAAATGAACTCATCATCTTGTGAAAGAAGAAAAACATACCAACTGTATTTTAGATACTAAGGGTAGATGGAAATTTGAATTCTTCATACTCAAAGGACATATACAAACCGATGAACAGTCAAAGTGGGAAGCGTGCAAGACACTATTAAGAGCATCAATAGATTCCCGACTCACCACCCGCTTTGGTAGATACATTCAGGGAATTTCATGAATGGACTAAAAATAACTAACAATGTGAAACTTAAATCAGTCAAAATCAGCAACTCATAACTTATTCTTGGTGCACCCCGAACCCTCCAAAATTCAGGGAACATGATGGTACATACACATATAGCTATTGATTCCGAAGAATAAAACTAATCAAAATGAGAGGGATACAACTCGTACACCTCTGCAGATCACAATTACATGAACCAGCTAGACTTATGCGATTCAAGCCAAAAATAACAAACCTAGTCATAATCATCTCCACATGCATCTACTAAAACCAGCATACAATTAACTAGCTCTCTACCTTATAAATCAAAAGTCCGCTAATCATGCTTCGTAACCAGTGCACTCGCAGTACTAAGCCAAGAGGTAGACGAGGTAGCACGAAGCGTAGCTTACCCTGGACTGTTCACACCGTAGCTATACGTCACCCTGGCCGTAGCGAAGATGGCTTCAACCTGATTCACAACCAGCATATTATGCTCTCAACCCTGATCAGATACCCCAACGCGCAAATATTCTTAATGGCTTTAATATACCATTTATGTTTCAAAAAAAACCCCCGGAACACCGACCCCGCGGATTTACACTCAGATCATATGAATTATGGCTACTAACCCCAGAGTAATACTCACTACCAGACGTAAATTATGCTCAAACACTATGTGTACCCACAAGACAATAATTATGCTCCACACAGATTGACCTTACTAAAGGACTCAGCATTAAAATAAGTATGCTCCTCAACCAATATTTAACAAAACCTAGCACGTAAATTCCTCTCTATGCCTAATACAACAACGGGTTCACTAACAAGGCATACAATTAAATAGCTACCTAATCCTACACTTCTAAACATACCAGCATAATAGCTTCAAATCAATGAATGGGTATAAATCAAGACAGTGATAGAAGCAAGACATGTGCTCAATATACAATTCGAAATCTTGCACCTCACACTTACCCATAATGCGCTCGAAGAGATTTGCACACTAAAACGTGTAATAAAATATATACAATACAGATCTCCTCCAATCAAAGATCCAGTAGAAGAATTCGTCAGCAGACGAGAGAAATAGAAACAAAAAAAATGTAGTACATAAAGCTCTTTTATAATAGAGCATAAAATCCAGTCCAAAAAACTCCAACAAATATATAGAAATAGTAAAACTCTTAAGAAAAGACAAGGATGCAGAATACAAATTAAAACTTACATTTGCCCCATGTTAACACAAATATTTACGTATACTATAATGAAATTTCTCTTAAAAAATGAGGCACAACCCCAACAATATGATACCTGCTCTAAGCAGAGTATCCCTGAGCATATCACAATCAGCCTGCACGGGCTCCATGATGCTGATAATGGTCATTAGATATCATCTTCTGCTCCTACTTTTAAGTTAATTGAAATATAGATTAACAGCATAATTTTGATCCCCCACCCCACCCAAATAATCTTAAAACTACTCAGGACATCAAAAATCACTATCCCAATAGGCTAAGCAACCAACTTGCCGAGTACTAACAGTTATAATCTCTCATCTTATTCACCCTGTGAGATTATGCAAATTACTTTGGGTGATAATCAACCCATTATCCATCAGAGAATGGGCCCACTTGTGCATTCTGTGCATATCTACGACAAATATCAGACCCCACCTTTTCTCAGGTGAGGCCAATTTCATAACTAAAGTCACGAAACCACGATACATGTAGTAACACCTGACAAAAACTGAAGTGAAACGCGCACCCTTAGGCTCCAACGTTCAAATATACACCTAGGACTAATGAGAACTTCATCCAGCAACATCAAGACCAGAATACTATAGCACCAAACGGACATTGATTAAATACCAACACCCATAGAAATTTCACTCGTAGGTGTGGCATTCATTTAAAGGCACATTTTTTTCACCTTGATCAAACACCCACACTCATCATGTTTAACAGCCATGTTGAATTAATATCCCATGTCCAAACCGAAAAAAACAATAATATATGTAAGGAGTAAATATTTATGACATATGAAAAAAAATCGTATAAATGATTGATGCTCTGTAACTTCCAACACCTACGAAAATACTAATAAGTATATACTTAACATGTATGTAAAAAATGCTCACACTACTTTTTATATAAAACTAATGAATGCCATGGTGTGTAACGTCACCTAACATAATGGTTCATACTTTACGTCAACGTACATTTTGATTAACATAATTTATTACTCCATTCTCAACAGAATCCGTTGGGCCTCTTGTGAATCATTTCTGAAGTTATGATGAAAGATTGTGTCAATAAATATTAGCGTACAAACCCGGATCAGCGGCGAAGAAGAATCGCGATGTAGGGCCCTGTCCTCGAATATACGAACCATGGTGCCAAGTCGAGCGATTATTACTCCAGTTTTCAGCATTACATGTCACTATGCCCACCTCAAATTCGTACGAAACAGACTGTAACTTAGCGAATATTCTTAACCAGTAGCCAAAAACCAGTCCAACGCTGACAAATCTTTTATAAATAACCGGAATATATAAATATTCAGACGCTACACTCATACAGTATACTATCAATACAATATACCCTAAAAATGATTTTAAAATACGTGTGCTTATAAAACCTGACATATGTTCTAGCAGATTACAGCAATGGGGGTCTAAGTTGAAGAGAGTGAGACCAGGGTTAGAAGACGTGTAACCTTATAACTGGATACTATCATTGATCCCAACTCTCCCTATTTCATAAACTGCCAATAAATACTTTTACAAGTTTTGCCTTTCAGGTAGGAAGTGTAGACTAATGTTGTACCAAAACTATTTTATGTTTTGACAGACACACGGTAATTGAAAAATATGTCATGGCCAATACGGTAGATATAATGTCACTAACTATTGCTAGTCAAAGTGAGCACAGAGAGCATTGCTGGGAGATTGAGACGAGCTGTCAAGGGACCTGAATAGAAGAGGACTCGCAATCTACGATGTCGTCACTGCAAGATATTGATAATGAAGCTGGGCAGAGAGAATATAACAGATTCGGCGCATATGAAGCAAGCTAAGCTTTCGAAAAGTTGGGATGAGTGATTATGTAAAAATACAGATTTCTACTGAAGGGGGATCATACTCAAGCGGAATAAAGCAATAAAGCGCATATATCAGTAAGGGCTCCAAATTATGCACACCCCTAATTTCATCCAACAATGGCTGGGGCAAACAGAGCAAGAGCGGGGGTGCGCGGGGAGATGACAGGAAAGGTGCCGTCTTCATAAAGCCAAACTAGTTTACTTGTGTAACCACTGGTTTGATCAGGGACTCAGAAGGAACTCTCGTGGGTCGGACAAAATGGCGGTCTAGAGAACAGACAATTTAATATATATAGGCAGTGTGTTCCAAAACGAGAGTACAAAATACATAGTACAGCTGGATTGAGTAAACATGTATTTGTATCCACCAGCGCTATTGTAGTAGTCATTTTCGACATTGCTTTCCTATATATTGACGATCTTTATGATAATCCTAAATAATAATGACTTTTGTAAGATACTAACTTGTTCAAATTGCATAAAAATTTTCCATATGATACTACCAATAAATTTGACATTCCGAGAGCGATGTATTCTTGCTCAATGTTTTCTCTCTGTACTCTTTAATAAAATTTTAATTCAGTTATGATAGAACTAAGACATTTAAGCAAAGAGAACAGCATTCAGTCAGTAGGATTCATCAAACGTTACCACACAATGTTGCCGATGAAAAAGTGGATCACTATTGATTCAAGGTTCTACAAAGTCAAAGGCCACTATTGATCGTCCTAATGATCTATAAACAGATAAAGACACAGCATCCATAAAGAATACTCAAACCTTTCCTAAATGAGGGTGACCCTTATTTATTCAAAAGTCAGAAGATCAAGCTCACTTATTAGGACGTATAGAATTTTAAATATGTGTTACGAGGATGCTAGCGTTGCGTTATGCCAATGTTCAACTGTATGCAAAGTTTAAAAACTGAATGCCTTCGCGAAATGCTACTTAGATAACGCCGATGTATACTTGAAGGGATGCAAGTCTTTATAAGGGGTAATTTTTTAAATAAATGACTGTTAAGATCATGTCAAGAACTGTTATTGCTCTTCTCAAGAAAAAAGTTCGTTATGACAATATGCCTAGAGAACTGAGTTCTGATCGTGTATCCCATACTCTTTATATACGCGAGGGTGGTATTGTACTTAATCCAGTGTGATGAATCAATGATATGGTGGAAAAAGAATTAAAATGTGTAGTCTCAGTTTGAGTGGCTACGTAATTTCGTATACAATGTTGGTTGAGTTCAAAATGTGCTTGCAGGTGATTAATGTTATCCACAATATGCTTGGAAAACGCCAAGTGGTTTTACTGCTGGATCCTCAGACTTGAAGAGGGGTTGATTTACTACTTAGTGCGTTCTTGTTGAACTAGATATGAGCAAGTCAAACTTGATTACTCCGTCTTAATGAACTGATGTTCAGTCCATTCATTCATTAGTGGGTGCACCATGGCATGTGCACAAGGTTCTTCAGTTTAACAGATTTTATTGAAAGAGGTTAAATTTTTGTGTGTGTGGGATTGACTCTCCTTGCCAAAAATCCTTATTTCTTATATGTAGAATAGCATGTAAGAAGTGCACGAAACAAAGAGCCGTAAAACCACAAATGTTGTTCCGTTGGATACCAAATTAGAGTTCGAATGTCTCACTCGATGCAGCCAGGCGTCGTTCGCGCAAGCTTTTGCATGGTGTGTCCTTACTGCGCTTTCTCGAATAATCAGCGCATATCAATCTGAAAGTGCATTGCACTGACACACCGTCACAAATAAATTTCTTTACTAAAGAATGGTATTAATCTAGATACTATTTTAAATCTGGTCCATTGCTCTCTTTTAACAAACACTTTTATTTCGATTCTCGGATATGCACTGTGGCTTCCATTGAGTACACATTGACTTATGTAATTGAAAATCCGCGCCTTTCATTGCTTCGTCAAGATTACATATCATACTGAATAGGGAGGCTGATGAAGCCCACGACTTCACCAACCGATCTCTACAATAGTCAAAGTCCGTGTTAAATTTAATTTATGTATAACGTGTTTTGGTGGTTACGGATTTGGAAGACTAGGATAAACGATCAAACGACTGGTAGAATGGTAACAATGCGCATTCCCTTTTTCAACAAACAAGTTCCTCTTTAGGTAAACTTTTCTAATTGATGATTGTGGCTTGATGACATGTAAATGTTATATAAGGTAATGTAGTGCCATTCCTTCAGTCCTGTCTTTGCCAGTGCTTGAGGGAGCTACTCTGTCTGAGAGACGATTCCTCCACAGTCTAGTCTGGGAGAGGCGAAAAAAACAAATATAAATTGTCTCAAAGAACAGACACTAAACTGCAGAAATGTGTTGATCTAGTCTTTACTAATTGAATACATATTGGGTACGTGAAAATGTTGCTATATACACATACTGCAGGCTGAGACAATCCACAGGATGTATATGTCAAAACTTTTTTCCCCTAAAGGTCTAAATATAAGTCCCCTGGCTTTTGATCTTCTCCAGAGTAATTTTGGGGGCTCTTTTGTTTACCGTTGTCCTGTTCCTCATTACTCCTTTTGTCAATAAAATTTTGAAATAAACAGCCAAAAAAAAAAAAAAAAAAAAAAACAAAAATGTTACTAAACAAAAGTGGTATTTTTACTCTCATTCGAAAGCAGCATGATCAATGCATCTAAAATGAACAAAGATTTTTTTCCCCTAGAGCCTATAATCTTAGGCTTATGGTCAAAGTTGGAGCTTTCAGTTTTTATTTTTCCAGTACTTGACAGTACAAACTTTGGATTATTGTTTATAAAATGGTCAAAATTACCGGGTAATTGTAAATTTGGCTTTTATACCAGTAGTGTTGGTGCAGGTGCTATTGTCAATAAATTTCAATTACATGTAATAAGAAGTAATTCAAATACATGTATAAAGAAGAAAATAATAAATACATCTGTTAGAAATCTTTCAAACAAACAATTTTTTTAACCACTTTTTAGTTTACCTATACATATTTTACCAGTACCTCCTTATAAACCTAATGATTTGTTACCTTGCTAGAGGTCGAGATGTAGAGCTATATATCACTGTCATAGTCAGTCAGTCTACAATAAAGACTATACCTACAATACTATTATTAACCTTTTATTCAGCAATCTGTTAATTTCACTTCCCCCAGGGTCAATCTCCTTGCATTTACAAGTAGGTTGCTGCACTATGAACCAACTTCATGGGAGTTTAATTTTGGACTGGAAGGAAGGAATGCCTGAATGGGTGTTATTCATATATTTACATGTCTAGTTTGTTTGCTTTTGATATCTACACAAATTGTAACCATAGCTCTACCACATAAACGTGTTGCACTTGTAAAAATGTGCATATTATGAATCTCTGTAACTGTAGTACACCTACTTCAACAGCTGGCAATGTAGACAGGATGTAATAAGAAGCCCACAGGCCTTAACACTCACCTGAATATCAGAGCCCATACAGGGAGTCTCATATTTACATTAAGCCTAATATGGAATCTTTTGTCCACATGTTTATCATTTTTCAAAATAAACATACAATTCCTATTGAATTTGGCCTTAAATGAGAGAGATTCCTCACCCCTAAACAAATTGTAATACAATACAAAATATTCTACTTCACCGCGTAGCATAAATCATAGAACACAATTATGACATCACAATCAATGATTTCACAGCAGTGTAGACAGAACAAGGCCGTAACCAGGGGGGATGCAGTGGGTGCAAGTGCACCCCCCATTTCAAAATGAAAATGCCAAAACCTCTCAGCTTCCGGGGGCTTCGCCCCCTGGACCCCCTACTAAGGCCCGTTTTGGACTCACTGTGGGCCTCCAGACCTCGATCATGAAAATGCTAAAATCTCTCAGCTTCCGGGGGCTTTGCCCCCTGGACCCCCTACCAGGGCTAGCCTTAGACTATCTGGGAGGCTAAAGGAGCCCAAAGACCCCTTGCCTTGGTCTTGTGCACCCCCCAATGGAAATTCCTGGTTACGGCTCTGCAGAAATTTTCACATGGCTGTCCAACAAGAGTATAGAGTCGATCTCACACTCATGATGTGGGAAAAATGTCTCTACTTCAGCATTCTCAAATTTTAGCGTAACATTACACAATAGTAAAATTCCAGTTGTAAGACACAATCTGATTAATCAAACCAGTATTCATTATAGACTAATTCATTGAATGCCAGATGATGTCACAATACTGATTTTGGATTCTGCTATTATAATGATATTCCTTCACTTTCAATTCTTCATTATATGTACATGATATACATTACATCAAACATTTTCAAGTATTAAATCCAAACTCATTCATGTTTTATATATAGTTTATAATGCATATCATATAAATGATAAACAAGATGTGTTTGTGAAACCTGATGCCCCCAAATTCCACATGCCAGTGAAAGGGGCTTGCCAAATGATTATAGCCAATGTTAAACTTTTTGAAAAAGTAGGTCAAAACTTCAAGGTCAAGGTCAGGAGGTCAACAATTTCTGGTACCAGTAGAGAGGGTTTGTCATAAGGAATACACATGTGAAATATGAAAGTCTTATCACTTACCATTCAAAAGTTATGGCCAAATGTTAATGTTTTGAAAAGTGGGTCAAACTTAAAGATCAGGAGGTCAAAAAATTTAGTACCAGTTGAAAGGGCTTGTCAAAGGAATATACTTATGAAATATACTATGAAATATAAATATCTTATCACTTACAATTCAAAAGTTATGGTCAATGTTAAAGTTTTTGAAAAGTAGGTCAAACTTCAAGGTCAAGGTTAAAAGGTCAAAAATTTTGGTATCCATTGAAAGGGCTTGTCATAAGGAATATACATATGAAATATAATAATTCTACCGGTATTACTTACCATTTTAAAGTTATGGCCAATGTTAAAGTTTTTCTTACGGACAAACAGACAGACAGACAAACCGACGGACCAAAAACTATATGCCTCTGAATTGAAAATTCCAGGGGCATAAAAATTTAAAATCTCATTTCTTAAACACTTTGACCATAAACTAGCAGTCTGAATTCAGCACAAAAACATCCACCACCAAAATATGAATACAGCACGGCGCTTTGAAAATGATATATTTTACAACCAGTCTGTCACTCGACTTCTTTGTTCCATTATTTAGTTTGTACAATAACTACGATTCTGCATCAGCATATTTACATTGCCATTCAACCATATAGGACGTTTGAAGCAGATTCTATTTGCCCTACATTTGAATAATACCGCAATTTGTAAAACATACCGAAGTGAAAGAAAAGGAGTATTTTGTGACTGATTTTAACTGCGATAAATCTCTCTTGAATCTTTGACATAGTTTTAAGAGCTAGGGGAAAAAAAATTAGTTTGTGAATATTTGGGTAGAAGTATACCTAACATTGCATGAAGATAAGTACAATGTTTACTCAAGGTTTTATGGGAGAAATACGTAGCTTATTTGGAATTGTACTTTCAAATTGTCACACTTGTTTCTACAATATTAGGTGAAAATGTCAACATTTGGGTAAAGTCTCAAGATTGATGACTGCTGGCAAGGGCAGTAAAATTTGATAAATTGGGCCAATAATTTTCTACAAGGTGCTCGATCTACCTGTACTAAACTCTGAAGCAATCAGCAAGGCCGATCAATTTCTGCTAACTGGGAATACATTTTTACAATAATAAGTTGATTTATTACTCTCAAACGTCTTGCACATAATATTTCTAAATTTCTATATCTAGGCAACATATATTTTCTGTGTCATTTTTGTCTTATCTATATTTTTAAAACCTTGGATCATTTATTGAATTTTCTGTCTGCTTTGCCTTCACGGATTAGACTAAGCATTCTGATCTTCAGGTCTTCTGTTGCCTAGCATGCACTGGAGTCTTGTAGCCCAAAAACTTCATAACGAGGAATGTCAGCAGGCGAGGAGCAGAACACCTGTATCGATTCTTGCCATAGAATTTTTTTTTTTAAGTTTTTAAAGAATTTATATCACACATTGATTTCTAATTCAGATTTAATTTTAAAGAATTCTAAATATTTACAGTAGGTGTATGCAACATGATCTACACACATGTCTCATGTTTTGAAGTCTGTCTCTACATTACGTAATCAAACGACAGTCTGTGTGATGTGCTTTACAGTACACCAAAGAATGAATCATATTTGTGAGATATATAAAATACACAATGTATTTTGTCTAAAGTAGATGGAAATTTAATCTGTCTATACCTCAAAAGACATTCAAAGTGAAGGTCAAAGTGGAAAGGTCAAGGACCTAAGGTCAAATTCCCATAACCCCTTTGGTAGATACATTCAGGGGGAATTTCATGAAGGTAAAATTTACCCATTACTACGTACAAACACAATTTTTTTTTTGCACCCCCCCCCCAAAATGTCAGGACATGATTGTACATACACACATAGCATGATCCGAAGAAAAAACTAATCAAAACTGAGAGGGATACTAACTCACAATCTGCAGATTTGACCAGCATAATTATGCTTCAACCCAATTTACAACCAGCGCATTATCATGCTTCAACCTGATTCACAACCAGCATAATTATGCTTCAACCTGATTCAAAATCCGCATAATCATGCTTCAACCTGATTCACAACCAGCATAATTATGCTTCAAACCTGATTCACAACCAGGCATAATTATGCTTCAACCGATTTTACAACCAGCATAATTATGCTCTAACCCAATTCACTACCAGCATAATTATGCTCCAACCTAATTTACAACCAGCATAATTATGCTCCAACTTGACTTACAACCAGCATAAATATATGCTCTAACCCAATTTACAACCAGCATAATTATGCTCTAAACCAATTCACTACAAGCATAATTATGCTCCAACCTAATTTACAACCAGCATAATTATGCTTCAATCCAATGAGCTATAAATCAGACAGTGAAGAAAGAATGTGTATCAACTCGATCTGCCTAACTTCCAACTGAAGAATTTGTGACAATCTGTAAAAATATAGTATTTCTTCAAGTAGAGATTGCAGACCAGCATATAAAAAAAAATAGTTAAGCCTTTTAATGAGATTCATGAAAACTCACAATTTGAAAGAAAAATTTGAAAGACAAGAGAAGAATACCTTAACTATTTGCCCCTTTTCACAAAGTTTAAAAGTATTTCATAATGTTTTTAAATGAGCAAACCAGCCGACACTTGATTACCTGCTCTAGTCGAGTTACTGACAAACACAATCAGTCACGGCTCATGATGCTGAATGTATAATTTTTCTGCCCTTACTTTTAATTAATGAAATATTTAACAGTAATTATCAAAATAATCTTAACTGGACAAAATACTTCCATAGCTAAGCAACCAACTGCCAGTACTCAACAGTATAAATTTTACTCTTATTCCCCTGAGATTATGCAAATACTTCTGGGTGATATCAACCCATTATCATCAGAGAATGGCCCACTTGTGATCTGTCATTTCGCAATCAAGAACCCCACCCTTTCTCAGGTGAGGCCATTTCATACTAAATCACGACCAGTCCATGTAGTACCCTGCAAAACTGAAGGGGTCTGCCTATCAACCAGTTCAATAAAACCTGACTAATGAGAACTTCTCCAGCACATCCAAGACAGAAACTTACACCAACGGATGACTAATTAAACCCCATAGAAATTTCACTCGTAGGTGTGGCATTCATTTAAAGGCACATTTTTTTCACCTTGATCAAACACCCACACTCATCATTTAAGCCATGTGAATTTAATTCCTTAAAGCGAAACATATATATAAGAGTTATTTATGACTTGAAAAAAATGTTATGTTGTCTTTGTGAAACACCCTTAAGAAACTAAAAATTACTTTACTTAAAGAAATGCCAACACTTTAATAAAATGAATGCCATGTGTGTATGCATACTAATGGTTCTTCTTACGTCAACCTACATTTTGATTAACATAATTTATCTCCATTCCACAGAACCGTGGGTTTGTCATTCTGTATTATGATGAAAGTTGTCATACAACATACACCCCGGTCACGGGAGAAAATCGTGTAGGTGTGTCGATTACGCCATGTCAGTCAGCGAATTCCAGTTTTCACTCTGTCATATCAACCTCAAATGTACAACAACTAATCTAGGAATCTGTCAAAAACCAGTCCCACGCTGACAATTCTTTGATCCATTTATTTATTCATATACATTGTACATCACAATATCATAAACTTTTAAATACGTGTGCTAAAATCTATGTCTGCAATTATCTGGGTCTAAGTGAAGAATGAGACAGGTAAGGTTACCTTTACCTGGTATATCATGCCCCCTTTCCCTATTCATCAACTGGCAATAAATACTTTTACAGTGCTTCAGGTAGGAATAGACAATGTTGTACCAAAACTTTTTATGTTTGACAAACAGGTAATAAAATATGTCTGTACGGTAGATGTACATGCAGTCAAAGTGAGATGCATGCTGGGAATGAACACTGTCAAGGGCCTGTAAAGAGCATGCTCAGAAAGATGAAATCTACATGTGCATGCAGTGAATTTGAAGCCAGGATTTTCAGCCATGGCAACACTTCGAAGTTGTGGTGATTTGAAAATAAATTTCTGGAGGGGTCTACAAGGATAAAGCAAATGGATATATAGTAATGGCTCCAAATACAAATTTTCTTCAATGATGGGAGAGGAGGGGGGGGGGGGTATATGAACCCTTCAGTGTTTACTTTATACCCTGATAAAACATTTATCATTCTATGTACTTTATACCCCCATAAATATAAAGGGGGAGTATTTGCATGGGTTTTATTTTCGCTATATTCACGATTATATGAACTATTGTGAAAATAAAAATAATCACAAAGTGTTGTTTGAAGTATTTGCGAAATTCAAACCATCATGAAATACCGAAAGATGAAAATCGCGAAATTTTAGCCGAAAAATTAAAAGCTTTTTACAGTATCCTAGGTTTCTGTATAAGTAACATAAATGAATAGTGTTTCAGAAACACCTCTCTTTTAATACATGTAATATCTTTAATAGAAAAAAAAACACCACATGACAGTGACACCACCATAGTGAGGTATAAACAATGGCTGATTATAAAATATCCTGCTGATAGATAGATAACCTCCTGAGTTATATGAAATCTATATACATGTATGTTGCAGCTTGTCCCCCTATCTGTCAGAACCCCTCAGTGTTTACTTTATACCCTGATAAAACATTTATCATTCTATGTACTTTATACCCCCATAAATATAAACCCTTCAAAGAAAAAGAATTCCAAGATCAATATGTTTTATACGTCTGTATGTGTTGCACTGTGAAAGAAACACGTATATATCCAATGTTTTATGACCTCAAAAAGGTTCACAGCTTTTTCATTTTCCTGAAACATTTAAACATACATTCCTGTTATTTTGTTAATCTGGAACATGAATGAAATTCCTTTAAATGATAAATACCTATTTGGCAAAAAGCCAGTCACACATTTTCTTTTTCTTTTAAAATAATCTTTCCATTAAAATGTTTGACATGTTATTTGATGAAATTAAATTAAATGTATTTTGGATTGCACATCCTGCTCAACAAAGTAAGCTAAAACACAGACAAAGTCAGCACGGGCCCTGCTGAGGTAAATGTTTTTAAACAAGGGTGCAAAATTTCAGCCAAGTACAATGTATAAGTTTTGAGTTTAATATGATTTGCAAAATCTGTGAATTTTCTTTAAAATAAATTAGTTTTTTCCCCCAAACATATTTGGCCCCTATAATACCAAATTTTAATATGCACATCTGCATATGGTGTCAGATGAACAAATTCAGCTCTGTACAATGTATAGGTTTTGAGTTTTAATGTTGGCAAAATGTGTTGACCGACAGATGGACTAAGTGAAAACTATACGCTGTTGCATCTGTCAATGCGGGGCCCTTATAACATGCAGTCACCTAAGGAGTAAATTTCATTTTTGAAAGTATATGTGAAGATATGAACTGCAATACTTTATGTGGTCATGCTTCATGAAGTGTGTCATATATTTATCGATTCGTTCTGTATTCATACGCACACTGTTCACAACCGCAGCACATTCATGAGGAAATAGTTCTCACCACATTATGTGAATTTATTAAAGGCAAAACCATTGAAATGTAAATACGAAGATATGCATACTATCATTCAATATTTCGGTCCAAAGAATCCATTTCTGGCAATCTTGTTTAAAAATTCACGAGAACCCAATGATGACCAGTGTAAATGCTTGCAAATTATGGCCAAGAACCAAAGGAAAATGCATGACCATTGGATTGAAGATGATATGCCATCCATACATGTTAAACGCTAAACTACACCACCTACTGGCTTACGTAAGGAATCTCCAAATGAATAAGGTACAAGCGAGATAATGGCCCTTTTGACGAATGACCAATCTTTTCTTCCTG
>CAJDSM010044398.1:10392-30207 GCA_903981925.1 Ostrea lurida
ATCCCTTTTTTGTGTATAAGCGATATTACAAAAGATCGCTGAGAGGACGGATAGATTTTTTAGTTAATTCGATGTAAGGTTTAATGTATCAAATTGTATACATTTTCGGGGTCAATCAGTTTTTCTTTTGGGAAAAAAGAGCATAAACTTAACTCACCAGATATCCAGTCAAAATAGACAATAGGCTTACTTGTTTCTCTCAAGGTTTCTGTAACCGACATACTGACGAGAAACAAGCGTTCCGGGGGTCGCATGGACAAAATCCAATATGGCAGACAATAATATTAGATGTCATAGTCTATATAATTCCTATAAAGGATAATAAAATGATGCATTAAAAAAAGGAAAAATTGAAATAAACCGAAGTTTACAAAGTTTTTTCTTCCACCGTCGGAACCTATATATTGGTATACACAGACGTACCGTTGGAATGGGTCGCATTTTTGACAAGTCGAATATCAATGGGTAGCAATTTTAATTTTCATCAACCTGTTGTATCAATGGGTAGACAATATAAAATGCCATTGCATCAATGGATGATGAGTTTATTCGCTGGAATTTATGGGATTTGTAATCATGAAATATTATGACATATTTCCCGAGATATAACTAAAACCACGGGTATTACAATAACACCATGCATGCACTTACTTGCATGGGCAGCAACTATGTTTTAACATGAACAGGTCACAATATATGATTGGGACAACATTTTCTACGTAAATATATGAATGGGTATTGTTTCAAAAATATTGAATATATTTATATGAGGGTGGCTGGAAAATCTCAGCGGGGCGTCTGTATCTAAAAGTATAGGTTGAGAGACCCTCCACCCCCGGGTCGGAAACCCACGTTTGGTTAAGCTTCCTATCTCTTTCCACGAAGCGTAAGCAACCGTGGATTTCCTACGATGTAATTGTTCATCCACCGATTCTGATAAATAGCGTGCTTCATAACAGAATATCGATAGTATCGTTTTGATTTATTCCCTGTATGTATGCTTCCGTTAATGTGCAAATAATTTCCAAATAGTAACTAGCTGCAAAACGATGGATTAATGCATTTATTTGCATAATTCAACTTGCAGATATTGGTTTTCCACTATTGGACGCCATCTTGACATCAGCGCTTGCCGATTTCCTGGTTAATTCAAAGCGGCACAAACGGCATGTCCCGGAATTGCGTGCGCATTTCCGGCAGAGAAAAAAATGTGACTGTGCCGCCCTGCAGGTGTTATTACCGGCACAGAAACAAGTAGGCCTAAAGTAATTTTGTTGTGATAACGGTGTAAGATCACATGCACTGAACTATTGATAGAAAATATGACCTTTCCCAATCGACCTAGGGTTTCCCCTACTTCTTGCCATGAGGAATTATATTTACATATCCACACTACATGCTCTGAATATATAAACAGCCACTTCATATCATGCATTTACTGTGTGGTTGGAAAGATGTTGAGAACTACACAAGCATTTGGCATATTTAAACAAACCCCGTATTGAAATATCAAGCTCCACGATTCGCCAAACATTCAAATGCGTTCCAGGAGTGTTACTTTTCTTGGTCGAAAGTAATGTGTTTATTTCGAAAGAACAACGATGACACACATTCATGCTGTCGCAATTATGTGCCGAAAAAATAATTATGTTGTATCTCAAAATTTGCAAATCAAGTGGTACCTTGTTCATGTTTTTCATGGTTGCGTGTGAACCGGCAGAGTTTGTTCTGCATTGTTGTGGTGGACGTCAGTTCAACTTTCGTAACATTTTTAGATCTTGTAATATCGTCTTTGTTAAAAAAGATTGACCTTTTTCATTTATATCTCAAGTGTATTATTATTAGAATTTTATCATTATTAGACATTTGCAGTTCAGAATGACTTAAAAACAATTCTAGTTTCCGATGTTTTAAGATTTACATCGAGGTCAGCCAATCTCACAAAGAGAATTCTGAATCAAAGTATTTTAAACCGAGTTAACTCGCAAGGGCAATGTGTAGCTAGTACAGGCTGTTATAAACAGTTGAACTGCACGTTTCATATTACGTATGTGCTGTTTATTCCAGTGGATAGGATAATACCAGATCAAAGCGCCGACACTCGGTATTTTAAATACATGTATATCTGCCAACAAGTTATTCCAACGTTAGTGCCTGTTGATCAAATGTCCAGGAATTAGTTATTAAACAAAACTACAAAAGGGAAAGGTAAGTTTTTTTTATTGAGAAAATAGATGCAGACTATGCCTATTCATGCATGATATGACTAACTCTGGAAAAACACAATGGATATGACAAATGTTATCATAATATGAAATTCTGTAAAAATGTCTTATACAATGTTTGGCTAACTAGTATTTCTATTTGTTAATTTGAGCACTTAAACATATTTATATATACCCGAATGGAAGGTGAATATATCAAAGACCAATCGATGAAAAGGCAAATATTTCTATCAATATACAATACAACGAGCAGGATAAACATATACCCCAAGACATATTAGAGTAGGGGTAAAATGTACAGCAGGAGATCAGTTTCTTTATTGATCTGTGACGCCATTCTCCGTCTGTCTTGATCAGGTAAACAGTAAACTACCTTGATCAATCACTTCGTATCCACAAATTCAATAGCGAGTAATGATTGATATAACATAAAATATGGAGATAACAAGCAGTTATCAATTCCACAGATTGCAAAAAAAAAAAAAAACAATAAAAAATTAGGAATAGGGCAAACATGGACCACTTGACACACCAGAGGTAGGATAAAGTGTCTATGAAGAGTAAGCATTTCATATTAAACTTATCACACCTGTCGTTCTTCACATACCTTGACCGGGCGATCTGAATAATCTGAAGCCAATATTAGTATGTAAAGAACAGTCTGATGATTGGTCAGATGACAATTGAGATAAGAATAAGACATCATTCGATCTACGAATAGGCTCTGTTTGGAAATAATATCATTATAAAAAGCACCGAATTTGAAAATTGCTGATTTTATGCAAGACATTGAATTCCATGTAATATTTATTTATTTGTCAGCTGCCTATCTGAGTTTAAAACACATTTTAGCAGTAGGTGATCTAGATAGCGTATCGACTCATTTGAGAGACATAAACACCATATTCAGGTTACAATATCATAATATTGCACGTTGGCAATGTAAAAGAATGCCGTGTCATTTGTTATAAGACTTTTAAAATTGTTAGTTTCCGTATAACGTTTTTCTGAAGTAAGGTATTTATTGTGTTTGGCTCTGTTGTGTTTGTTTTTCAAGTTCACTGGGATGTATCGGATCGGCATATCAATGGGAATGGATAAATGTCGTCAATGCATTTAAATTAGAGTTAAAGGTTGAGAGTATGTGTACGTGTAACAAGAATGGTGTATTCGGAACACAGAATAGAGACATTTTTCATAGCATTGTAGTTATCATTCAATTAATAGTAACAGATCGAATGATCCTTGCACCGACGCCATACAACATTCCGTTTATAAAAAAACCTGTAAAAATAGCCGTAGATAGAACGAATTGTCCATTTTTTTTTACAGATATATCGCCGGTGAAGGGCTGCCAAATCTAGGTCTCTGTACGGCACTTCTGGTCTTTGAGCAGGTAGGGATTATTATCGTGTCACATCTGCTTTGACACGGGACATAGATTTTTGGGGTCTCATCCGAAGGACCGCCTCATTTATCCTCTTATGACAAGCGAGGGGTACTGAGAACTTATTATGAGCCGGGTACCTACGGGGTCACATCTTCGAATCAGATAGCTTAAATCTATAACTGACCTCTAATAGATTGCAGTTTTGATAGGTCTCTAACTAGAAAAGCCCATCGTCACTGTTAAAAAGAGGGTACTAACACTTTAATGACAAAGGCACCCAACGCCTGCAATCTAGATTGACGAATATACACACACTGTAATTTGTACTACCTATCTAGTACAACTTCTTTAAATAAATGATTTTGATTGTTTTCTACTCCTTTATAAAATTCAATAAGGTTTCAACGAATTGCTGTTAAGGAGATATATTTGTCTATTTACCATTTATTCTAGGGGATTGGTACGCTGTCAGACATGTGGATGTTTGCATGTACACCCTTTGGTATGTAATAATTTTGTGTGATATGAAACTTTGAATAAGCAAACTCATATGTACCAGTACCATGAAAATACAAGTGTAAACAATTAAACAGATTATAAGAATTCAAAACAATGAAATAATGCTTAGAAACAAGATAAAATTGTAAAATATTCAAAAACATCAGAGGTCACTGTTAGTCATAGACGCGGTTTATTTTCTGTTAAAAACTACTTGTTCGTATATATCTTAATTCTTTATGTTTCAACGGTCACTTTAACCTTTATGTAGGGGGGTGGCTAAAATAGGTTGTGCCTGCTGCCCGATATCATTCATATTTTTAAAGATAAAATATTGTTGAAGTAGATAACATTATAAAACTATGTATATTAATATGAATTCAAATGACTAAATTGCTCGTAGTGTTTCAAGTCAAATGACACCAGTAATGTACACACGATCAAACTCATTAGGGGTAGTGAAGTGTTTATTTACACAAAAATAAATTTTGTTAGAGACAACCTCATAACATTTTATACTAATAATAGAATCACTACAAATTACCAAGGCATTTTCCTGTTTTTGGTCTTACAATCTATGAACATGCAGATACAATAAGTCATGTAATGAAAAATTGGACTAGGAATTTAGCCTTTCCAACTTCAAGTCTTTTTCACATTTCAGTCAGCGATATCATTCGTCAATGTACATCGGAAAAAGAGAAAGCTTGTTTTAGAGGTATATCTTTCATGTAGGAACTCTCAACATTAACAATAAAGACATATTTAAATTTGATGACGCCGAATTTATATAAATCATTTTCAAATCATATGCATGGTACGCATGCTAATTTTGAATTGTTTTGTCGAATCTTGTTATTATGCATGGATTCATAATCTGGAATTGTTAGATACATGTGTAAATGTAGATGCAGTACAAACACATGTATCATCACTCGGTTATATTTATTATACGATGCAAACATATACCAAGCGTACTTACGTAATTGGGTCAAGCGAGTACAAAAATCGAAGTGCAATATTCATTCTTGAAATCAAAAGGAACAAACCTTTCATTACTAATGAATAAGATATTTTCTTTATTCGTCTTCCAATCATTATTGTTTTTTTTTATAAACTTGCAAACACTGACATGATGAAATTCGTCTATCCGACATAAATTTTGTGGGTTTTTTTTCTTTCTTTTTTTAAGAAAAGGAAGTGATAGTTGTACCAACATCAGACACCAATAAAGAAATCTTTGAATGCTTTTTATCTTCATTTGAATTACCATTCAAAATCATCTGGAAGGACAAGAAGAATCCCATTATCGATGTTACCAAGCCGCGCTTAATAGTGTGCTGCGCAGGTACAAGGGTACTTGATGATATTGAAGGAGATTTGTGTGACCTAAATCTTACAGGTAAACGAAATATTCTGCGAAATCATGCATTTTTGTATGGCTTTATCTTTCGTTGTTAGTACTGTGACGAGATCACGATTTCAATTATTAAAATCCCTTTACTAAAACTGCTTTGTAGAAAAGTATAAATCATAAGCAGAATGGCAACGTTATTAAAATATTTTGATTAGTTTGAAAACTGAAACAGATGTGTTCAAAAGGGTTGATAACAATGGAAAGGTAATGTCACATAGAATTTTAATTTTAGATAAGAAATTTGTACCTTTTAGGCGGTACAAAATATGACCAAAAGCAAAAACTATTGATTGGGTAATGTTAACGCCACAAGGCCATCACATCTACCATAGGTGGGAAGGCCTTTTCACTGGAAATACACATGCTAAAATTAACTCAGTGCCTTTTAGGATTTAAAATTTTGTATAAGTAAGTAAAAAAAAAAAAAAACAATGTAAAGGTCATCAGGTCAATTTGGTACCAACAGACCATTTCTTCTTACAAAGAATCATATACCCTACACTCGATTTTGTATATGTTTTTGGATTATGATTACGTTTGACACAATGTTAACTTCGCCGTTTTGTATATGAGATATCTACTTCTTTAAAGGTGTAAAATATATTTCTAAGGAATAAAACCTGCAAAAAATTGTAGTCTATAGTCTATATGTACTATTGCGAGGATCAAATATATTTCTGCTTTCTGATGTACGGACTTTACAAACACCCTTGTAACTTCTGGAGTTTTTTCTCTTTTGATTTAGGTGGGAATGCAATGCTAATAGTAATCGGACACTGTCCCAAGAATGTTAAACCTGATCGACTTCTTACAGAAGGAAGGGAACCGGATAATGTTAAACGTTTCACTAATATTTTGATTTGGAAGGCTAAAGCCTATATATGCGATTTGAATAAAAAGGCTCATAAAGAAATAATGGACTATTGCCTTGAATATTTTCGAAACACAGAATTGCAAGTACCAGATGATGAAGAACAGAAAATTCCCCCAATCCATGAGTGGTAGTTGACAGCTAGTGACAGATATGCATCGTATTCAGTTACATATGAAAACGTTTATTGGAATTATTCGTGAATGATTTCAAATTCTTAATTTTTGTCGATAACATGTTTTAGGTGTTTTTTTTCAAGAGGACTGCAATATATGTATTATAGACTTGTATTTTTAACAGAAACTTGATATCATTGGTTAAGACATATTTTCTTCTAAAATCTGTTTATTCTAAACTATAATAAAGAAATCATATGCCTTGTTTTGCAGATTCGCCGACTTTTGCACCTAGAATCAAATCAAAAACAAGATTGAATGTTGTCTTTCATTCCAAAAGCTCAACACAGTGTCATAAATATTTTACTTCGCTGACACCGATTTTTCCAGGTGTTCGTGTTTGACCTACTTTGAATTTTGTTTTCGTTATAAGATTTACGATATTGATCTCTGTTTGTTATCTTAACTTTTTAAGTATATTACTTTTTTGTTCAATGTTAAAGAGGTGAATACCAATATCTTATGGAGCATCCGGTTTCTTTCAGAACACAGAACAAAATATGTTTAGAAAGTTTTGTACCAACCCTATTTATTCTAAACAAATGTTATGCATTTTTATCAGCTGTTCATCTAAATCATATATGAAAATATCTGACCACTTCTATCTTTCAGAGGTATCTCTGTGTTCTCTCATTTATCCTGTATACTACCTATATAAGCTACATCAATATACTTGTGTATATCATTCTGTACGGATTTTGTACCATTTTGTGGCTTGTGTGAATACATTAAAACTTAATATGTTGTTATGCAAGTACAGTGTATAAAGGAACAGGTCATGGCAGCTCGATGTGTGTGTTTGTGTAGTTTGTGTTGTCCCTTTTCAAACAATTGCAAGCACAGGTCTTTCGGATATGACATTAAAACGAAGGCCCCTTGTTACAGAATTCGTTAGTACGTTAAGAAATATCATTGGTATGACACTGAGCAGGAAACATCAGTACTATACCTACAGATGATGAGTGAAAAACTCAACAAAGGATGTAAAACAAACATGCAACCAATCACACGTTTCATTAAGATGTGTGTTTTATTTTACGAAATCGTTAACGATGTTCTACTTCCTTGACAATCCCAATGCATTTGTACGTTTACATAAGAAAATTGGTTATCTCTCATATGTGCAGTTACGTTCTACTCTCTTACATGTCGATTCAATATATCCCAACGAACTAGAAATAAAGGACACCACGGAGTCTTTCATGTCTGCTTCGTACTTGGATACTTTTATTGAACATTGACATCAACGGCAAACTAACTACTCAACTTTATGACAAACGGGGCTTTGATTCGCTTCTCCGTCGTCAACTCCCATATTATGTAGCAATATTCCATCATTACCTGCATATGGTGTGTATGTCTCCAACGTATTCGATACGCAAGAGCTTGTTCTGCGTATGATCAGTTTTTGAATCGAGGCAAGCTACTTACAGACAAGTTGTTGTGCAGGGGTTTCAACAGTCACGTTTTAAAGGCAGCATTTCGTAAATTCTATGGTCGTTATAAGCAAAGGCAAAGATAAACGAACAGTGATCAATCTCGTAAGTCCTAAATATACGATGATTAACAAGTTATAACAAGTTAGTTTACCAATATGACCTATCATTGAGACAAATGCTGTCTGATGTGTTTCATAGCCATAGTTAAGCCTTTGTTCACACACTGAGTTCCCTACGGACTGTTCCGTTTACCTGATCAAGACTATGGGCTCACGGCGGGTGTGACCGGTCAACATGGGGTGCTTACTCCTCCTAGGCACCTGATCCCACCTCTGGTGTGTCCAGGGGTCCATGATTGCCCAACTCTTGTTTTTGTATTCTATTTAGGACTTACGAGATTGATCACTGTTAGTTATCTTTGCCTTTACATGTAGACTCAAATACATGCATAAATATCGTCCCAACATGTTCTAGTGAAAACTCGTGCACTAGAAAACTGATTTAGCTACCCTGTGTTTTGCATGGATATTTGAAACAAAAGAAGATGTACAGGCAGCAGGCATCGGCAGTATGTAGTAGAAGAAAAAATATAGCAGGCATCGTAGAATTTATGAGCAGAAAAGGTTCTACGGAATGTAAAAAATAATCATATTATTTACGCGTACCGACTAACTTTTTCACGTGAACTAACTTGATAGCTACATGCACATGCAGAGTCGCTGAGCACTAGCAATAATGTTAGTGTTTTCAGAGGTAGCGTGTATGGTTGTGTTCCATAATGCAGTACTCTGAAAATATTTCGAGAATTTCTATTAATAATCCGACATGGAAGTTTATGTAGCTGACGAGGTTCTGTTCTAAAATTTTGAAATGTTTTCTCATTTGTTAAATTTCCGTTATTATAAATTTATAGTGATTTTACTGTTTGGTTTGTGCTCTATGGGAGATCTATAGGAGATCTATATGCTCCTGCTAGTTTTTGTAAAGTTATGTATGCTTGTATTTTGATCAAGACTATTCTTTAACGTTTTTATCTCTCTTGTGTTCGTCAGATTGATGATTAGAACAACACTGACCATGCAATTGAAATGTGCTATACCACAAACTCAAAGTCATAATAGCGTATGTCGTCAATTAACTAGATGCAGCATCATAGCCTACAAAACTACCAAAAGGATTACATGTACGTTCGTTCTTTCCCATAACCGAAAAGACAACTAACTTTTATTGGCACAAGAATAGCATCAAATCGAGGTATAAATATTTATCGTAAGTATGCATATGACTGATGTTGAAAGGCTAGAAAGAAGTCCCTGTTAAATGCGTTATTTAGGAAGATCATTGTGTTCCATAGATTCTGTGTTTGAATGAATATAGCCTACATTCACATGTAAGTAGGCAATGAGAGTGTCAAAATATCATAGATATGCATGGTATTTTAACTGCATTGCAGTTCGTATTTCAAATTGTAACGTATGTTTGTGACGTCATAATAACATTTGTGTGCACATGACAACATACTTTTTATGACGTCAATCTACAAACAAGGTAGTTTCATGCAACCAAACGCTTGGCTATATCCGTGTATCGACATAAACCGAGTTCGTCGGATATTTGCATCATTAGACAACCAAGTGTCTGGTTGAAAAAGACTACATATGAGTTTCATTTACGGTAGTTGCAATTGCCTAAATACGTTACGTCTCGTAGTAAGCTATGATATGGGAAAAATAAAATAATTTTGATGCTGCATTTGTGACTTTGAATTTGCCCATATCTATTCAGAGTAAAGAATACCAGTCATGTGTACATATCAACTTGGGACTGATGTAAGATAAAGATTAGTTGCTGATAATTGTGTGTGAAACTAGTAGGGTGGGGGGATAAGAAATTATGCAAAAATTGCTTGGGAAAGATATCAACTATTGTATCAATCCTTATAATTCATTAATTTTTTGTGAAAATGTTATCAAATTTGAGAATATTGAACAAATTTTGGTCTAATAGCAACGGTGCTAATAATATTTATAAATAAACTAAGTTCGCCATGCTTAAATTCTTAACTACTTCATATTGTGATGATTTGGAATTTTTCACCCGTGTCAAAGCGATTTATTTTAGGATCTGTCTCTTTCAACTTTATGAATATCCGGTCACGTGACTTACGATCATGTGACAATAAAAAGGGGGTGATTTTTGGTATGATTGATATTGCTAATGTCGTCAAAATAATGACCATCTAGGTAGCGAAAAGGGTTTTAAAGACATAACAACGGATCGGTGAAATGACAATTTTCAAAGTTTTCCATAGTTTGGAGAGCCGTAACATTGAAACTCTTCCAGGCTCTGACAGTACTTCACTTGGTTGTTATGTACTTGGTGTACGATTACACACTCAGTTATCTATCATATCAATTATTTTTGGATTGCAATTTCATTTATTTCAAATTCAATGTGCTGATTTTAAATTATACAACATCTAAGTTGAAGAATATGAGATAATAGAATGCATTTATATTAGCGTCATTGCTATATTTGGTAATATTTCCAACCCAGGGGCTTTGAATTATCATACATAGAAAGATAAGAAAACTTAATACACCGTATTGCACTGTTAAGAACTTGAAAGCACACACTTCTGTCATTGGTCAGCCATGTTTATCATGTTTTGTGTGCTTGTTGTAGAAAATGTGTGCGTATGGTGGTGGTGACAGGGGGGTGGGGTATGCAGATATTTTGTACACACTGACGGTTATAATTTTTTTTAATTAGACGCGGAAGCGAACAAATCCGTACAAGTAGATTGCAAATTAATATGACCTTATACATTGTACTTTATGCTGACATGGTTTTGCTATTTGTTTGTTGTCATTCACAAGTGTATTCGATTTCAAATACTAGTAGTTTCGATTGTTGTATTATTTCACCCTTTATTAAGCGCTTCAGCTTTGTAATATATTTTATCACTGTGTCCATTCGTTAACATTTTGACATCATGCGATACATTTTGAAATTTAGCAAGAACTGTTTTAATATTCTATAGGCACATGTAGATGGATAATGACATTGTAGAGATGAGTAAATAATTGACATCTCTTATACAAGCCCGTGAAACTTGTGTTGATTGGTTTTTATTTGGGATTGTTGTTGTTATTGCTTTGGTTTACATGTACGTGATCAAATAGATGACCTTGATTTAATCGTAAATTATAAGATCAATGCTATGTTGCATATCAATTAAATTCGGTACCCAATTATAATGAATTTATTATTTACTTCATTCTTATAATTTAAAATTGATCTAGTCCTAAAATGTTTATCAGCTAACTAATTCCATCTTTAAATTATACAAAAAACATAGCATCAGTCTTATTTTACTATGATATGATACACGAATTACAACGATAAAACGCCTTAGATTGTACTTTGAAAAACGCATCGACAACAACATAGTTTTGTTCCCGTGAATTTACATGCATTTATAAATGCATATCTTTTTTGAAGTACAATTGTTTTTCCAAAATTCAATATACTAAGCAAAACGTTTGCTTAAAATTCCTATTAACTGTTGTCAAGGCTCTTGGAATATAAATTATGCCAATAAAATACAGTAGTGTAACTGGGCTGAAAAAAAAAAGGGGGGGGGGGGGCAACCTTTCATACAAACATAAATAGCTTAACCTAACATGACTAAAAACAATAAATTGGATATTTTTAACCACGGTATTCTTATCTGATTATTCCATGTAAAATTATTTGGTGTTAAAAGAATGGGGCTCGGCAAAATCCCACTTGTGCCCCCTCTTCCAAGAGGGGGGGGGGGTGTTACAATAAATAAATTAGGATTAATGAATAGTTGTAAAATATTGCTTTAGAAATATTTCAATTAAATTTAGTGCTCGGAACATGCTATTCCTGTACCTTAAGCTTTCCACGGAAAATAACATCTGCGACCTCATTAATTTGGCATTCGTTATTCAAATAATTTCAAGTGTGTTTATAGAAAGTTTGTACTTTTAAATGTTGTACAGAATTTATTTTCTGTTCTAACGGATGTTTCAAATAATCCTTGACATATACACTTATTTCAGAGAACTTAGTATATCTACGTCAAAATTGACGTCAAAATTAACGTAAAAATGGCGACATCGTCAATTTATCATATAGGGTTTTCCTTTGGATATATTATGGTTTATCTTAAAATTAGAATAAAATAGTAACCATTTTTGAAAAGGCACATTCTCAAATACCATATTTAGTATTTTGGTGAATTTTCCTCGCAGGGCATATTTTGGTCTAAACCGTACCTTGCTCTTGGACAAGGAGGGTGTTATAAGAGAAAGCAAAACAGTTTTAATGAGGTATGTAAATATAAAAGCGAACCTGGTTTTACTTTTGAAACTGTCTTCCTTGTTTTAAATTTCTATACAGTCTTTAAAGCTCTAAATATCCATTGCATTGAATACTTGATTATCTTTGACATCAACCTGTCGTGAAAAGTATATGCTAATCGAGTTCTCCAATCAAGATTGGCCAAACAATGTTACTCATTATCAACCTTTTTTTTTTGCATCAATATACTAATGTATTTAGTCATCAGCTAATGTTTGCATACAACAAACTTCAGAATATTTCCATGTATACTAATTATATTATTTATAACAAGTATTGTTTTACATGAATTGAAAACCATTTTAGGGGACCAAGTAGGCACATTAATTGAATCATGTATTGTAAATGTAGGACTATTTCAGTGTTTTAAAAAAATGAAACGTTTTATAAAGTTCAAGTCTACAGTTTACTACATCTAACAAGATATCCATCTATATAGGACATGTCCACGATGTATTCTAATGTACATGAAATTCGTTTCTGTGTTGTTGTTGTGTTCTATGATGTTAAGATCGCTTTTTAATGAGTGAACTTCTAATCAGGGAAATATTTCCTTCTTGCTTGACCCAAAGGCACATCCTCAAATTGAAAGTAAAGGTCATCTTCTATCACTGTACGACTGGAATGACAAGATATTGATAGTATCAAATGAAAAAAAAAGAAAAAAATCATCTGAAATATTGATGATTATTCAAATAATGTTTACATTTCGTAAATAATCCAGTATCATAATTATTTTAAAATGTACAGGGGAATAATATACTAACAGAAATAAAAGAATGTTTGTGGTGAAATAATCTTATCTAGATATCCATACAGAAATTTGATTAAATAATTAAATAGAGTGTCGTTCCATTAAAACATCAAATCACGAATTGCGTCCGTCACAACTGATACGAACAGCCTCTGAAAATAAGGAGAGTGCAAACAAGTTGCACAACTTTGCACCGATCCATTCCTTAAATGTAAAGTGCAATGAATGAATCAAGTGTTCAAATTTGCCATGGAATCTTCCATTACATGCGCAAAAAGGACCGACGCACAACATAAGTCGTTTAACGAGATTGTTCATTGCATCCCAAACATGGTTTATAAGTGATAAATCCGGTGACATCGCAGGGAAGGGAAGCACATTAACGTTTCGCTGATGTACATGCTCACGAACAACGCAAGGTGTGTGCGGTCGTGTAGTGTCCTGTTCCAGAATGACGTTTAGCAGCTTGTCGTGAGTAAATGGAATGACGAGCTGACATAGAATCTCAACATCCTAGCGTACGTCTGTTAAAATATTTTCCGTTATCACCAAAGGGGCCCTTCAATATATTGTATTTCCATCCCAGACCATGACCTTCTTCCGCAGAATTAGAGGTGCTGAATAACACAGACAACAATTTACATGTAACTTTCGCCGGCACGACGACAAGTCTAAACACGACAGTCACTGCTGTAGACATGAAACATCAACTTGTGCGTTAAAAAAACGTCTGCCTAATCTCTATTTCATTCATTAAAACGACAATGCCTCTTGTTCCACGCTACTATCGCAACACGGTTGCGTTAGAGCAGAACAAGATGGATGACAGGGCGTTGAAGATGGATATCAGCCTATTCTTTCCTTTTCGGTATAAGGACTTATCGGTCAAAAAAGCCGATTGGAATGGATTATGCAAATGTAGCGTTCGTATATACGTATCTTGCTGACGCGACATCGCACACTGGTGTCCCGATCATGGGTGGTCTGGAACGGTACACATTTCTGATTTAATCTCCATAAAGTATTTACTGTCTTGCCACATTGTTTTGAGACTGCCTAGCATACTGCATCCCAATACAACACAAACAATCAATTGTAACCATGCAAGTCACCAAACTTTATTTACCAAACCAATGTTTTTTTTCTGTTTCAATTGTGAATACATTGCTTTCTGTCAATGAATGCAATTATTAAGTACGTTTCGCATATACTCGAAAGCCCAGTAAAACGTGATGTGGTCATCAAAGCAACCGAGTATTCAAACACTCGTTTAGTATATTGAAGTACGGGTTGGAAAATAAAGGTTCATCTTTTAATGCTTTGATGTTACTTTTAAGCATACGCAGTTTCTTTTCGTCCGCTAGGATGTTTTGCAAAATTTATACAATAGAATTTTTGCGTTTATTGATTAATCAAGGCAGGCTACCGAGAAACAACTGAATTTAAAGAAGGTTCAACAGTCTCATTCATAGACAAAGTTTTGCAAATTATGAAGTACTAATTGTGTAATTTGTTCACCACAGTGTATTGTGTTTTCTCATAACCTTATTAAAACAATATGAGAGTAAATAAATCACCTACTTTTTAGTGTGTACTATGACAATCACACTTATAATGGTCACAATGGAGAGTGTCAAAATGCAGAGGATCAGAGCAGTCAATACAGAAATTTCACCCACTGCAAATTTGAGAAAGAGTAGGTGTCATGTACTCATTGAAAATATAAAGGAAATTGAATTCAGTAAATGAAAAAATGGTTGAATGATATTTACTGAGAAATATATTTACAAATATGATTAAAGCATATAAAAGGTAAAGATAAAAACCTTCACTACAAGTTGTTCCCTTCTGAAAGATATCACATCGACAGGTAAATCCATTAGTTCGATCTTCACAGACACCTTGGAGACATGGATTGCTCGCACACTCATCAATATCTAGATTACAAATGCGAGATTTCTGCTTCATAGGTTTATATAGTGGAGAGTTAAAAATATGTGTGATATTTGCAATTTGACGTCTTAAATATCGTGTTGCACACTGCACAAAGATCATGCATGGCGTTATGTTGATGTGTGCCTAGACTGTTCAAAATATATCTACTTGGACTACATTGGAAACTAAAACATATGAAATAAATTAGCAAGTCATTTGATACTGTCAAATTTATCTACAATTGCAAATTAAAGAAATATCAAATAGTTCTTAACAAAAACTAAAAATTAGAAAAACAATATAGTTATGGATAACATTGCAGTTGGTTACTTTTCGTTGTATTTGCCTTGTCAGTCATCCGGAGTCAAGAAGACAATAATACAGCATCTATTGTGCGATACTTAAATATTTACTTAGTTAATATTTCAATCCAACGTTTTGTTAAGTTATATGAAGCTGCATTTCGTATCAAATCGAGACAGTAAGATACTAATTAACTGGGCTTACGATATCCTCAGTGACGGATGGACCATCAACCAGCAGTGATATCCACCCAGCAGTGTAAATGAAAATATGTGAACTAAATATAGTGCATCATATGTGAAACATTTTGAAAAACAATGTCTCATCAGCAATGCTAGATACCTAAACGTTTGGAAAGCCAAGGGCAGATCATAGAAAAATCCTAAGACGTGTAAATCTTAAGACAGTAGAAGAAAATATCTTTTCAAAAGGAAGATAATCCTACCTTTCAGTTTTTGCGGTCGTCAGACTTCGTTTTCTCTGTAATAATTTGCCATTACCACCAGCTTCTCATATGTATGTTTTCCAATAGATTCGGTACGTAAGAGGACCTTTTAAAACGAGGCCAAATGCCAACAAAATAGTTGATGTTGCAGGGTTATAACGAATCTCTTTTAAAGTCATCACGTCGCAAATGCTACGGTCGCTATAATCACATTGTTTGCGATTACAGATTATAACTAAGTCATATGTTGATTGATTTGTTTCATACCCTTTGTAAGTATGTCATTTACGTACTACATTGACTATGGGTAATCCCGTTTACTTAGTTTCAACTAAAGGCTCACGGAGGGTGCGACCGGTCGGCAGAAGATGCTTACTCCTCCATGACACCTAATCCAGCCTTTGTTTTTGTCGGACGTCCGTGTTGCCCTACACTCGATTTTGTATATTTTTTAAATTATGATTATGGTTAACACATTGTTAACTTTGCCTATTTATATTCCAATGTTCGATGACATGATATGTAATTGTATTTCGTATCAAAATGAGACATCGAATTAAGACAGTAAGATACCCTCTAACTGAGCTTAGGATATTCTTGAGGGCGGATAATGTTACAATGGTTTGAACAATCTAATTAAAAGTCAGCATATCACAATTTTTTCGTATTTACTTTTATAATTTTTGTAAGTAATCACTGTTTGTTACCTGCAACTTTTCATTTCACGAAATGAAAGTTTTTATCTGCAATAAAATTATCATAACGACAGCAAAAGTTGCGAAGTATTGACTTTAAGCTAAGATTCTGTGTCATCATCTTATTTGTTATAATGTAACTGGTCAGAAATTAATGCTCTCGGGTATCGCATATAAACATTGCACTGGTAATTCAATTTCAAACTTGACAATGAAAATATTCATACCTTGATCACACAGATGGCCAGTGTATCCTGCTTGGCAGGAAGAAGTAAAATTGTTGTGGAATCAGTACACGTTCCATGTAAACAAGGCGAGCTGACACATTCGTCAATATCTTAAAAATAACATTTTTTTATCTAATGAGACTAGATTTCTGTATATTCTAGCGAATTATGAATCCATATTGATAGTTCAATAATTTCAAATGTCAAAAACATACTGGCAATATAAAATGAGATTGTTTTTCGCAAAACACTATGCCACAATGTTGAATATAAATTGGTGCAGTATAATCATAACCTTTGCAAATTTACCTTCCGTGACAAATTACATTGGTCTATATTGGTCAAACATACTTAATTTTGATATTCAACTTCGTTAGATAGTACAGAAATACACTGACAATGTACTCCTTATTTGTGGGGCACATCAATTCACAATATCATGACACACGAAGCAATATATATTTCGAATATATTACTTACTTCATATGTAATTCTCAATTAATACAATTGTGAAAATAAGTACTGTTCATTGTGTTCACCTTTTCAAATAAAGGCAACTTACCTATATCACAGTCATATCCGGCATATCCCTAATCACAAATACATGTATGATTATTAATCAAATCCACACAGGTTCCATTCTGACACGGAGAATCCACACAATCATCTATATCTGAAACATTTTTATTTAGCATTCTTTTAGCATAAGAAATGGTAGAATTGACTTACGACGCTATGTAAAAAACGGTTTTTTCTATATCAGAATCCGTAGATTATTTTATATATTTTATAAGTAGTGAAAATGTGCACTATGAGACACGTCTTGGCAACATTTAATATTACAGAGGTTTCACGGTAGAAGTGACCGGGCAACAAAGACTTTAGACATTTGTTTCAATATCTGGAGTGTACAGATTTTGTCTTGTTCTTTCGTTTTGAATTCTTTATATAAGGTTGTTCGTTATCTTTACTTTTGCATATTTTATTATTGATTTTCCTCCCCATGAAATCCTAACATTGAAAGTGATTTATTTCAGATAATTTCTTATTATATATCTAGAGATCATTATAGAAAAGGTATTTGTCTTCAGCTTTTATTTGAACATTGCATGAGTTTGATGATGATGGGTCAAATATGGAAAAGAACCTGCTTATGGAGTGTATATATCCCATTCGATCCCTACACTCGATTTTGTGTATATGTTTTTGGGACTATGATTACGATTAACACAGTCATTGTTTACTTCGCCAATTTATACTCATGTACAAAAGTATGCTATACATATAAGGATTTTATCAAGCGAGGTCGCTATAATGACATTGTCCGCGATTACAATTAATCACTACATGTAAGTCATATGTTGACTGACTTGTTCCATGCCCTTTGTTAGTCGGTCATTTTCCTATTAGATTTGACTACGGGTAATTCCGTTTATCTTATTTCGACCAAAGGATCATGGAGGGTGTGAGCAGAGTGTGCTTACTCCTCCAAGGCACTTGGTCCTGTCTTCGCTTTTGTCGGAGATCCGGTTGTTTGCCCACACGCGAGGTCCAACACTAAACAAAAAAAGTTGATGCTGCAGGGTTATAACGATCTTCGTTTCAAAAAACAGTCATCATTATCGCAAGATTCTACGGTGTCCATAATGACGCTTGCGGAATTACAAATGTATGTCACTAAGTTCATATGTTGCTGATTTGTATCATACCCTTTGTCATTTTTCCTATAGATTTGACTAAGGGTATCCGTTTATTTATTTCGACTATAGGGGCTACGGCGGTGGTACCGGTCAGCAGAGGATGCTTACTCCTCCATGGCAACTGATCCTACCTTCGCTTTGTCGGAGGTCCGTGTTGCCTACACTCGATTTTGTATATGTTTTTTTGGATTATGATTACGTTTGACAGCATGCTTAACTTCCAGCCTTTTTTGTACTTTCAACAGTCAAGTATTGTTGTGGCCTTTTCTTGGCGTAACGAATACAAACAAATTTACTAAAAGTACAGAAAATCATAACACGGAACATACTTTAAGATCTAAACCGTGGCTACCGTACACCTCAGAAACGAACGTCGAACGTACCGGGTGGCAAGAAAACGAACCCGTACGTACAAGAGCGCAACCGTTACGTACAGAGCGATACCTTACCGTGCAAGAATACACGAAGCCGTACCACGCGCAGAAGCGAACCGTACCGTGCAAGAAGCGACCGTACCCATTTTTTTTTTCGCAAGTTGCAAAGATTATCGACCCAACCTCATGTGACGTATTTTGAAGATGGAATAAGTTTGTTATGTCTTACTTGTAATTTCTGTCATCGGTTACGAAGTTACATACTTTTGGGGCATTATCTATAGTGATTACATAGGTCTGCGAATGAATTTCATAATTCTCAGTAAGCTTTAAGATAATTTTTCAGTGAATGCTCTTAGGTTAAGAACTTTAATGTTCATTGTATAGAGAAAACTGACCCTCTCAAATTTGTTAATGGTTGGTTAATTCCACTGTAATATTTTTTAATTTTTTGAAAGATTCTGATTTTTTCATTGATTTACATACATGTTTGAAATATAACGCTCGTTTTAAAAGATCGACAGATAATGTCCATATTCTGTACCCATGACTGAGTTACGTTCCCTGACTTATGGAGTCATCAGAGACTTGATAGTAAATCTTACAATGAAAGCCTCTATAAGATGGCATAAACTGGTGACTTGGAGTAATATAAACGAAGTTGATTGACGTTATGAATCAGTACATACACGGCATGATCCCTACTAAAGCTACATTTATTGTAAGTAGTAGTGACATTTTAACTCCCGCCTCGTTCCTTCTTTAATAACCATAATTAACCTATTTGTGTAAGTCACATGTTATCATGAGCACCTCCCCTTGCCCTAAGATGTATCATGAAATTTAGCGTAGGATTTCATTTTCGCTTGGAATAGAATATGGGAGTCGCCTGGATAAATAATGGAATGTAGACGACCAGTGGGGGCTATTTTGATTGTGGGTGAACTTAATAGACAATGATGCAACCAGCTAAC
>CAJDSM010044404.1:8290-23824 GCA_903981925.1 Ostrea lurida
AAGATTTGAAACCACGTCTGGAATAATTAAATAATTCAACTATTTAATACAAAAGTTGTATAATAATTACATAAGCACTGTTGCCGACGCTCTCTTTGGTCCCTTCGGTGATATATTGTCTATGTTAATTAACAATTTGATAATAATCTAACTAACAATAAAACCCAGAAATTATACCATTAAATATTTTTTGTGTTTGTATTGATGTTATTCAGTACCATAAATAGATCTTATAATTGAGAACTCTATTCGAAACTTCACTTTGGACATTTATTATGCATCTCATCTCACATAAACTATTAAAACTATATAAAATATTCTGTTACACTGCTACTCAGAAATACAAATCTCTTAATTTCCAAAAAGCACTTAACCCACCAGAGGGAATGCTGTCCACACAATATTTAATACCTCAATACTACAACACGCGCCTGACGCAGATATGGTAAAATGAACCAAGAGAAAATATTTAAAACGAAACAGTGATGTACAAAATATCATACAACAGTCGCAAAATTTAGAATAATAAATTGACACCACAGAGTTGAGGACAAAACCCGGAACTCCAAGAGAGGACACTAAAAAAACAAACCAAAGGATATGGGGATCACAAAGTGTGGGCAACGAAGGAGAAGCATCCCTTGATTAGATCTCGGTTAAGGGACATTCACACCCAAACCGATATAAGAGACCACTAAGAGTCAGAATAGGCTTTCAGCATTGAGTAACAAAGAGCCAATTCTCCCGTCTCAACGATATACAAATCTGGAACTATCAGTATGTCTGAAGCACAATGCATTCACAATTTAAGTTATGAAAACTATCCAGCACAGACCCTAATTGACATTTCGATCATACTATGGTTAGGCTTTCTTATTATAGTTGAGATAAAGCTTAAATCATAGTTTATACTACTGGAACACATATGCATTTTACGAAAATTCTTGGTATGCCTTTTTACACACTCGACTAGAGTTGAATATTTAAACTCCATCAATCAATAAACTTGTGTATGGAGCCAAGACAAACATTTAGACCCCTCCAAATTCAATATTCATTTGTATTGCATACGAGCATGAACGTGTAAATATGAGAACATTAGCGGAAACTCTAGAGACTTTACCTAAGTAGGGCATCTTCGTCACGAATCTAACAAGCTGCACCTCCACATTCGCTATCCACTCCCTCCTATCAATATGTGATATGCGCGGAGAAATCTCGAAAAAAGAATTAATATCTCTAGTGTCTTTCGAGTATATCATTTCTTACACAGAGCATAAGAATGTCCCATAGAGCACGTCATCCTTGCAAGTCAAGGCATTTTGTGAGTTCAACTGTGCAGAGTAACATAAACCACTATTAAACTTTTTCAAGCTGAGGATAGCAAGAGAGATGCCATCACAATAGTTATTTTCTCACAATTATTACATCTTTAGTCCTATCAATCAACATAAATTATATATTAGATTATATATTCAAACAATAAAGCATTTTCATAATAGGCCATATATATTTGTACAGCACAAAACAAAGAGTGAAACTGGTGGGACGATAGTTAGGGATTGCAGATTGTGATCCCGTCCAAAAGTTAAAATAAATCATATCATATTTTATATACGATATGGAAAGATGTATTTATTCAATTAGGTATCTGTAATTACTATATGTTATTGTGTATACATTGTCATATAAACAGGGTCCTTGGTGATCGAGTTATGCAATAGTGTGTTTCTCAGATATATTTCCTCGTCTCCTTCTAATTTAGAATAACTAAAAGTTTACAGAGCCAAATCACAATTGATGTTTTATATTGATTACATGAATGTCTAATCTTCAAACCTGGGTAAACATAATTCGTGTTTCTGTCATTCTGGACCGAGGCTACACCGGAGTGAAGATAATCGTAGATACGTTTGGTAAGTGAGGACACACATCCCAGAATACCTAGGGTAGCTGTGAGAAGCTGGAAAATACGGTGTTGTGGGACAAAGACCGGACATGAGGTACCACTTATCGATCTCGTCCTTGCTTCGGCTTATGAGAAATAAATCCATCTCTAGAATAGTCCATCATGCTGATCCAATTCTGAATAATTTTTATTTATAAAAAGCTGTATGGTATACGGTGTTCACTAAATTAACAGATTATTGAAAATTAAACTCATGGCATTATCATTGATATTTACTCAAAGAGCAAGTACTTCTCAGTACACAGTGAAAAATAGTAGAGAGTATCATAATATGCATAACACAAAAAATATCATTGCGATGGTGTCGCATACATCGAGGACATTATTCTAACACCAGCACGTCCAACTCGTAACATTAAGCAAAAAGTTGAGAATGCAGGCTATATAATAGCCAGTGCCATTAGTGTATGAACGGAATGGCTGAAACTGTCTCAAACCTACAACACATGGCATCTGGACGGCACATTTAATAATTGTCAGAGCTGCGGTGTTTGACAATTAGATGACACATGACCTATAGGAACCATTAACACAAGACTGAAGACTAACATAAGAGTAATCATATAGGATTACGAAATAACAGAAGTTAACTGGTATCTTTCACTTTGGTGCCTTGGAAAGCACCTTATTCACTATAATCAGTACTAGTTCGTGTTTCTCTTACTGTATATAACAAAGTTTGGTTTATAGGAGTAACTGACTTTGTTATCACTGGCCTCTGGACGCGTTAGCTTTATTACACTGGCAGTTGTTAAAACTGTTATTACACAAGACGTTTATGAGGGTTTATAATGGACTGTTTTCAGCGTAAGGCCTGGAACGCATTTGCTTATCAGACCATTAGTTTTACATGTACCTATGCAACGTTTGGTTTACTCACTGACACATCTTGTCACCTTTCTGTCTAGGCCTGAAGGTTTACTGTGGGTTTTACTGTTAGGGTATCCTCGCTTTGAATGGTCTGCGGATGAGGTCCCCGGCATTCCCCGTAGTTCATCCGCAGCGGACATACTAGTGGCCGCGTAGATAATTACTGTGTTTTTGACTGTATTTTATTTGTTTGATGTGACAATTCACACCACCATGTTTGTTACTGTATATTATTCGTGACACTTGACAGGTCACCACCGTGGGGGGGGGTTTTGGGAACCTGTATATTTGATTGACAGGTCACACTGTGTTTGACTGCTATTATTTTGATTGACAGGTCACCAACTTGTGTTTGACTGGCAGGTCACCAACCATGTTTGACCTGTATTATTTGATTGGGAGGTCACTAACCGTGTTTGCGGCGGACTGCTGTTAGCCCGATGTCGGGAAACAAATTGGGTGGCAGCTGTACTGCCTGGCCAGGTGGAAAAAAAAAAAATTTTAAATTACTGCAATGAATCACTTTAAAGATATTAAAATTTCTAAAACACCAATGAACATTATTACACATATCGTTTAATTTAATTGTGAGTTTTATCATCTTAATGTGTTTGACAGGTCCTAACAAACACTTGTAACAGCAATTAAAAAATGCCCAATATGGCTGAGTCGCCATTTTGCTGATAGGGGGCCCGCTGCTGCCACATTGCTTCAAGGTTTGTACGTACATCTGTCTTCCTTTTTCATGCCTTGGAAAGTGAAATTCATTGATTGAGGTGAAAATTATTTGATGACAATATAATGATTTTTTCTTTAATTATCGTCAAATGGATGTGATCTTAACCTTTCTGAACCTAATAAGTAATTAAGCAATGAAATTTATATTATAATTTCTCTTTTTAACAGGGACGAGGGGCCTTACAGGATATAGACCAGATGTCGCTGTTAAACCGTTGTGTAAAATACTGTGGCCTTCCCTGTCACGAAGATCCGCGACAAATAGTCCCCACTCTGAAGAAGGCATTGCAATGAGGCCGCAATCAGGGTACTCCAGGTACGACGAAAATGTCAGTAAGCACAGGGTACCACTACCATTGGTTAGTTACATGGAATCTTCAAAAAACCAATAGGGGTAGTGTGACAAGATACTAAAGACAGGCTTCAGCTTATGATGGATAATTATAGTATGTTGTCAATTTTAATGTAAAAGTAGTGTGCTATTCATATAAATAATGTGACTGCAAGAGAGGGTTCAGTGGAAATTGTCACCCCGGAAACCATTGTTGACCAAGGCGTTAGCCGAGGTCAACAAAGTGGTTTTCAAGGGTGAAACTATTTCCACTGTAACCCTCTTGCAGACACATTTGATTATATTATACTGAATGTCATGGGATTACGAATTCTAATGCAACTGTTTTGATCAAATTGACCAGTGTACTGAGTAATGCGCATTAGGCCCTAAACGAGATGGAAAGTTCGATTGTGACGTCTTAATACTGTGACGCAAAAAACATAACGTCAAAGCATAAAAATTGCAAAACTTGACTAGTGAATGTAAACATTCAAGAAAAATTGCCAGAATGGGAATGCCTAGTTTCTCATTTGTGATTTGGCCGACCCAATTGACGCTCAGCAAGATTTAACAATTGCAAACATCCGTTTTAACCGGCTCCACTTATGCACACTAGAATGGTGAACCGTACGCGCAATCCATAAATTCGCCAGCAGTCAACATTTTTTAGATAACACGTTGTCAAGGGCAATGTGGACCGTTTGTTACGTTCTCAACACCACTGTGGGGCGCGGTTGATCATTCAAAAAAAAAGGCCCCCCCGCGCCTCCCTTGCGCCGCCTCGTCCACGGGGGGGGGGGAGTGTCGGGGGTGGGGGTTTTTTTTTTTCTCTTGTTTTTTTTTTGGGGGCGGTGGGGGCAAAAACCCCCAAAAGTTATTTTGCCAATTTTTTTTTATTGTATGTCTTTTCCTCCCAAGAAAAAGGGTTTTTTGTTTTTGTGTTTTATTTCGCCCGGCCCTGGCCCAAGAAAAAAAAAAAAAAACCAATCAGAACTAGTATTTACATGAAAGTATAAATATTAAAGCATAATGACTGAATTTACATATGAAGGCGATATGTATATTTGTTTAATAGGTTCCTGTTTTGTGGAGTTTCCTATTGACACACTGTATCCAACGAACTCGTAACGAGAGATTGGAATGAAAGACAAAGGTCCAGTCAGACCTGGTGCACCACGGATAATTAACTGGTACGAAGGATAAATATCCAGGAAGGATCAAGTTGATGAAAGAAGTATTTAAGGAATAAAAGTCATCTAACTTGGTGCAGTCCTATGCTTTAAAATCCGGAAGCAGATTAATTTGAAGCGTAAACTGCACCAAGTTTGATTATATCTATAACCTAGGCTAGGTCAAAAAATTAGCTTCATCTCCTTATATATTTATTAAGAAAATTGCATTTTTAATTAATAACATTATGTGATGAATAACTTATGAGAGAAGGAAATTTTTTCATACGGTGATGAGTTTTGCCTACAAAAACAATGTAGAAACAATCACCAAACCCTTTCAAATGCATCTGATGTCATTCTAGGATGTCATGTACTGGCCAATAAAGACAAAATTAGATTAATATCGTTTAAGAGTTTTAAGAATTGGTACCCGTATATTTTTATATTATATGGTATAATGAATGTTGCTAAAGTCAAGTGGAAACCATCACATTGAGTTATTACAAGTAAAATTAAATACAATTAATGATAATAAAAGTGAACAAAATAACGAGCAGTACTTTACTTCAGATTAATACCTACGATTTAACTGAACTATAGAAACAAAGATAAGTGGGAAATAATTCAGTACTAAGAGATAAATAACCTAGCAAGAATAATTGGGAAATTCATCAGTTTAGTAGTAGGTGATTAAACAATAATTAGCTTCGAGACATTACGTGCATTTATAAAGATAAAGTATTTCTGTGTTTATTCGAAACAGAATTCAGCAAAGATCTTTCATTGGCGTGTTTTTCAAAACAGTTCAGCATTGATTGTTTTACAATTTTGTAGGTACCTGAATGAAATCCACTTGAATAATTTGTTTGCTGGAGCTTTTGAAACACGGGACATGTCTCCTTTACCTGTCAACAACAAAAAAGCCACACCCTCTCAAGTCAGACATTTGCAAAGTTTGAGATGATTAGCAATGTTAGAACCTAATCTTGATGTGCATGATTAATGTTGTTTTATGCCTCCGTGAATTGGTGATTCAACAGCATATTTAAAATAGTTTAATAGTTTTTGTCACTTCCATCAGCTCATCTGTTTGTTCTGCAAAACATTTTGGCTCCTTGGTCCATAAACATTTCAATGAATTTTTTAACCTTGAACCTTTGACTGCGAGGGCATTCAATGTTTGTTAAATAATAATGTATCGAGAAGAGTTGTGAGCTTATTGGCTCTGTGTGTAAGACCTATTATGCTGTCTTCAGGAAATGAAGTCCTTTTTAAAACTATTTTTTTTTAGTCCAGAAGAGCATTGAACTGATCTCGAAGGCCAGAGACCGGTGGTGCTGGTGGGGAGTCAGGCTACTCTACCACTCTGTTCCCGTAGAGAACCCTCAAAAGGCCCTGGAGGTTAGTAACACCTGTTTCCCTGTAGAAAGCAACTCAGAAAAGGCCCTGGAGGGTTAGTAAACACCTTTCCCGTAGAGAACCTTCAGAAAGGCCCTGGAGGTTGGAGTAACACCTGTTTACGTAGAGACCTCCGAAAGGACCTGGAGGTTAGTAAAGGTGTAACGGAAAAATTTGGGGGATGAAGTGGATAAGAGGGTCGGCTGGTTCACATGAATGATTTGTCTGACTTGTAATGAAATGCGATAATCAGGGTCGTCTGGAAATGGAGTACTGATACAGCAATAATGATAATTACAAAAATGTGAATCTTGCTTCTCATACTGCAATTTTTAAAAGCAAGACTGGATGGGACATTGGAAGTAGGGAGATGGGTAATACAAAAAATTCAATACTGTTTAGGGTCAGTAAAGATCTAGAACAGCCGTTGTAGTCCTGAGTAATACTGAAGTAAGAGTCAGTAAAAGAACAAAGAACAGCCACCAACAGGCCTAAACCATACTAAGCAAGGGTAAGTGAATATCATAGAAACACATTGGGTTTTTGTAGTTTAAGATCTATTTTAAAATTATGGGTATTGTTCAAAATATTATTGTGTTTATGGCTTAAATAACTATTTTGCTCAGAGACTTGAGTTTGCATGCAGCAATAATCACAAAATGAGAATTCTTCCTTTAAATGAAAAACACAAAAATTTATTTTTTATAAAAATGGTGAAAAAAATTTGAACCCAGTGAACAGGTGGAACAAATTGTTTTCTTAACTATATTTCTCCTATCTGTCTTTCTTATAACTCTTACTCTATCTTTTTCTATACTAAAAAAATCCCTCCCTTCTTCCATATCTTCAGATGCATTTTGTTCTTTTGTATTTGTCCTGAATAGAGAAATACTTATAATTAATTTGATATATGTGACAAAAAAATAAAAAATATATTCAAGAGAATTCATGAACAGCCACTACATTCTGAACAGTAGGAAGCCAGTAAAATATCATAGAACAGCCACTACAAATTTCTATTCAGTAGGAGCCAGTAAATATCATAGAACAGCCACTACATTCTATTCAGTAGAGCCAGTAAATTTCATAGAACAGCACTACATTCTGTTAGTAGGAGCCAGTAAATATCATAGAACAGCCACACATTCTGAACAGTTAGGAGCCAGTAAATATCATAGAACAGCCACTAATTCTGTAACAGTAGGAGTCAGTAAATATCATAGAAAAGCCACTACATTCAAAACAGTAGGGTTCAAGTAAATATCATAGACGCCAACTACATTCGTACAGAGGGTTCAGTAAATATCAATAGAACAGCCACTACATTCTATTCAGTAGGAGCCAGTAAATATCATAGAACAGCCACGTACCATTCTATTCAGTAGGAGCCAGTAATATCATAGAACAAGCCAATACATTCTGTATAGTAGGAGCCAGTAAAATACATAGAACAGCCAACTACATTCTGAACAGTTAGGAGCCAGTAAATATCATAGACGCCATACATTCTGTCAGTAGGAGTCAGTAATATCATAGAAACAGCCATTAACATTCTAGAACAGTAGGAGTCAGTAAATATCATAGAAAAGCCACTACATTCAAGAACAAGGAGTCAGTAAATATCAATAGAACAGCCACTACATTCTGTACAGTAGGGTTCAGTAATATCACACTAGAACAGCTCTACATTCTGAATCAGTTAGGAACCAGTAAAATTCATAGACAGCCACTACATTTCTGTACAGTAGGTTCAGTAATATCATAGAACAGCCACTACATTCTTGAACAGTAGGAACCAGTAAATAATCATAGAACAGCCACTTACATTCAGAACAGTAGGAGCAGGGGGGGGAAAATATCATAGAACGCCATTACATTCTGACAGTAGGAGTCCAGTAAATACATAGAAAAGCACACATTCAGAACAGGTAGGATTCAGTAATAATCATAAGAACCACCCTACATTCTGTACAGTAAGGGTTCAGTAAATATCATAGAACAGCCACTACATTCTGAACAGTAGGACCAGTAAATATCATAGAAAGCCACTACATTCTGTACAGTAGTGAAAAAAAAGGCCCCCCCAAAAAGTAAAATATCATAGAACAGCCCCCACTACATTCTGACAGTAAGGAACCAAAGTAAATATCAAATAGAACAGCCACTACATTCAGAACAGTAAGGAGCCAGAAATATCATAGGAAGCCACTACATTCTGAAAGTAGGAGTCAGTAAATATCATAGAACACCATTACAATTCTGACAGTAGGAGTCAGTAAATATCATAGAAAAGCTCACTACATTCGAAAACAGTAGGAGTCAGTAAATATCATAGAACATGCCACTACGATCTGTACAGTTAGGGTTCAGTAAAAATATCATAGAACAGCCACTACATTCTGAACAGTAGGAAACCAGTAATATCATAGAAAGCCACTACTTCTGTACAGTAGGGTTCAGTAAATATCATAAACAGCCCACTACATTCTGAACATAGGAAACCAGTAAATATCATAGAACAGCCACTACAATCTCAGAACAGTAGGAGCCAGGGAAATACATAGAACAGCCACTACATTCTGAACAGTAGGAACCAGTAATATCATAGAGCACTAACATTCTATTCAGTAGGAGCCAGTAAATATCATCAGACAGCCACTACAATTTTATTCAGTAGGAGTCAGTAAAATATCAACAGAACAGCCACTACATTCTGTACGATAGGTTCAATAAATATCATAGCATAGCTGTTACAGATTGCAATTGGGGTTAGGTAATACCTTCATCTGATAAAAACCAGACAATCGATCCACGTGGATATTCTTTTGTCACCAATACAATCGTAAAGGTCACATCAGAATGAATATTGATAAACACAAATTCAAATGGTTGCATGTTGGCAAAATTGTTTGAGGTAGGAATAAGTGGCATGATGAGTCAATCTGGAAGTGTTCAGATAATGACTTCAAAAGGAATTGTGAATTTAACATGTAAGAATAGGTTTGATTGGTTCTTGTGGAAGCATGTGATTGGATGACCTTAGGTCACGAAAGTGCATGAAATGACGTGACCCTTTAACGAAGATGTCTTCAGGTCTTTGTATTAAACGACATCAGAATATAGGAGGCAAATCTATCAAAAGAAACTGGTTTTAACAGGTTGTCAAATATCCAGATTCCTAAAACAGACACCACAGTCTATAGGATTTACGTACTGAGTTAGTTTTCAGTAAGTGCCATGGAAACATTTCTGCAGGCTGTACATTAGGGTCAGTATATAAGTAGAACTGTCATTTTGTAATGTTAAACATTCGTATGTTTTACATTAGTACACAAAATGTAACCTAGGGAAAGTTCAAGAAAGGCTTAGAAACATTTATTCTTTTAAATGAGATGGGCTCCAACAAAGGGTTGAAAGTGTAATTCAGAGTGGATGTTTACAGGACAAGGGTAATTAGTGTGTTGTTTAGCAGGACATGGGATCCCGTGCTTCCTTGGAAGGTATGGCACCGCGGTCTTTGGGGCGCTACAGTGGAATACAGGCAAGGCAGAAAACGGGGGGAGGCACTGAAGGAAGCAGACGTGGTCATCATGGCCGGTGAGTCATCAGTACAGTAAAATCACAGCTAGATCAGGGAACCTGTCTTATCTAGTACGTAAAAACAGCTAGATCAGGGGAAACATCAATACAATAAAAACACAGCCTAGATCAGGGGAACATCAAATACAGAAAAAAACACAGCTAGATCAGGGAAATCTAGAACAGAAAATACAAACAGTTAGATCAGGGGAACCCTGTCTTATCTTACAGATAACACAGCTAAGATCAGGGAACTTCTTATCCGACATGCCCTGAAGAATTTTGTCTATTAACGACATGCTCTGGTAAACCTTTTTTAAAATCCATTTTGTTTTTGGAGATTGATTTTGTCACATCAGACAGGTGCAAACCGTAAAGAACATGAATGAAAGAAATTGGGGAGGAAATTATGTCAGAACAGGTGAATAAACAAGTTAAACTGTACATATTTGTAACAGGTTTGTTGATAGGATGATATAAATAACCACTCTGTGAGGTTCGTGAACAAGGCGTTTAAATTAGTTTCCCATCACTGTGCACATATATATTTAATGTATGATACATAAGCTCTTGTAATAATAAGTATAACAATCATCAAATAAATATGTAGAATTCATAAAAATACATTTAATATCGCTATTACTAAATTTTAAGACTTTAGGGAGAATAACTCTGCTTTATACAAAGTAATACATATGTAACTTTTATATAGTAGCCCTCGGACTTTCAATTGAGAGGTTGTAGTTTCGAATCCTGGCTGTGGCAGGGCGACGTTGTGTCTTGGAGGCACTTTACATGAATTCCTACTCCACCCAAAGTGTAAAACGGGTAACCTGGGCTAATAACAGTGAAGATTATTGTCAGAATGTTTAGTGTTCTAACGCTGTATAAACGGCAGCTTGCACTGAGAAAGGTTCGGGATTGATTATGGTCTGCTGGGGTAAATAGTGTATTGTAAATCGCTCTGGGTACCTAAACATGTAGGTAGACTAAAGCGTTATATAAAAACCAATCATTATAATCATAATAGTTATTACACAAAATTAATGCATCTCCCCCAATATTTACCTATAACTATGAATAAAAATATTTTACTGCACGTCAATACTTAATCATGATATAAACATTACGCTTGCAAGTATGAAATAATATACAATATGAGTCAGTTATCCAAATACTCAAAGATAAACATAGTACCCATTGTGTAAGAATAACCAGTAATGGTGATTGAACTAACTGCCATAACATGTAAGTTAATTAAATAACTTCAACTTGTACTATTTAATGCATTATCTAAAATAGGAATAATATATAGAAACACATGATAGTGAGACAGAATAAATTAAACTGTTTAATCTATTTACACTTATAATTAAAATAAAGTATCTCTCTCATTATTCATTTACTCGGGTGAAGTGCAACAGAAAGAGCTGGGTAACGCGTGAAGCATAGCACATCGGCCCTGTCCGCATGTAATGACGTGTATCTATATTTTTTTGTTGGTCTAAAATTGGTTCAAGACTCTTGTGTATGGAAAATACTTTTGTTTTGGAATATGCACGTGCGTCTTGTAATATGGAATCTAAACGCGGAGCAATACTCCCAGATTTTCATAAAATTTTACTGTTTTAGACCATAAGAAATTTTAAAAATGAACTTGGCCCCACCTTTGGTATTAAATTTTACTTGTGTTATTTGAATATACACTGAAAAATGTTATATGGGTAAACATAGAGAAAACTTTATTAAAACATAACAAAAACAGTAAATTTATGAAATACGCGGAATTATTGCTCCTATTTCTAGGCATGAAAATTGTTATGACAATTCATCTATGTGTGTCTTGATGACAGGGGCTGTGGCTGATTTCCGATTGGATATGGACGCGTTCTCCAAGACGATCTAAAATAACTCACCATCAACGCAGCAAGGAGCAGCTGTACAAGGCAAGTAACGGGGGAACATTCTCATTGGCTTCCAACTGACATCTAACAGTTACCTCCACTAACATCTAACTTGTACCGGGGGGCATTCTCAATTTACATAAACTAAACTAGTACCGGGGGGCCTTACTCCTTATTGACTTCCACCGGACACCTAACTAGTACTGGGGGACATTCCCATTCACAAAATTCCAAGTAGTACCGGGGGAGATCTCCCATTCACATAATCCCAAGTAGTACTGGGGGAGATTACTACTTGGGATTATGTGAATGGGAATCTCCCCCGGTACTACTTGGAATTTTGTGAATGGGAATGTCCCCCCAGTACTAGTTAGGTGTCGGTGGAAGTCAATAAGAAAGTCCCCCCGGTACTAGTTTAGGTTTATGTAAATGAGAATGTCCCCCCGGTACAAGTTAGATGTTAGTGGAGGTACTAGTTAGATGTCAGTGGAAGCCAATGAGAATGTCCCCCGGTACTTGCCTTGTACAGCTGCTCCTTGCTGCGATTGATGGTGATTATTTTAGATCGTCTGTTGAGAACGCGTCCATATCCTAATCGGAAATCAGCCACAGCCCCTGTCATCAAGACACACATAGATGAATTGTCATAACAATTTTCATGCCTAGAAATAGGAGCAATAATTCCGCGTATTTCATAAATTTACTGTTTTTGTTATGTTTTAATAAAGTTTTCTCTATGTTTACCCATATAACATTTTTCAGTGTATATTCAAATAACACAAGTAAAATTTAATACCAAAGGTGGGGCCAAGTTCATTTTTAAAATTTCTTATGGTCTAAAACAGTAAAATTTTATGAAAATCTGGGAGTATTGCTCCGCGTTTAGATTCCATATTTACAAGACGCACGTGCATATTCCAAAACAAAAGTCATTTCCATACACAAGCACTACTTAAATCCGCTTCTTGCCCAGACTGGTTGTTTTTGAGAGAGATCTATTCATAATTAAGGATCTGTAAATAAGGTGGGTTTTTGGTAACAATGAATTACTGTAAGTCTGTAACGATTATTTGTGAAGCACCAAAAAGAGAGAAATAAATGGAATACACCCACCTTCTCACTATTCAGTCTTTGTTCATATATTAGTAACTAGTGTATGGTCAGATACTGCTTGTTTCCTACGAGAATTTATCAAGCGCCAAATGGACAAGATGTAAATATGGAACCGAGTCGATAAATTTCGGATTTTAAAATGAACTGACATCGAACAATTGCCGGATTCGATAAAAAATTTTGGAGCATTTTCCTTTTAGCAAATTTGGAGACGGATTTTGGTCAGAAATTCAGAGGAAAATGCCCTCCCCAAAATGGGTGGTTGGCATTCTGTATATTCATGTTATCAAAATTTTTGACAGTTAACCGTAGTGATATGTGTACTATAGTTGTGCCAACAGAACTTATCGAATAACCATTACACTTGGGTGTTTTTTTTAAAATAATCTTTAAAAAAATGAGTCCACTGCACACTTTCACATGGTTGCTTTGTTGTAACCACACAGCAAATTGATGTTTAGATAGTTTGCTTTTTGAAATTGTTTCAATTGCATTTCTGACTCATTTCCGGTGTCATTCATGAAATTTTACTATTAGATATGTTAATAATACTTAACAACTACTGTTGTAAAGCAGACAAAATTACTATTCGATTATCAATGAATTGACAGTTTACACGATCAAGCTTATAAAATCAATGTATTAGAACTTCTGGACAAGAAATTTTTGCCGCATCAAGATACTCAGGTACGCTCACCATTACGAGATACAAAAAATTATGAATCGCCTATCCAGGGCAGAGATGCTCGTTCTGAGAGTACAATAACCAAAGATTTCTACAATGAAGTGGCCACGTCTCTTTATAGCACAGTCGGCTTCCAAAAACATGTCAGAATTCTGGAGAAAAAATGATTGAAGCTTTAGCTCTTCAGATTTCATCTCAATTCTTTTCAATCACCCAATTGTTCTCATTTGAAAATTGTCTCAAACTATTATATGTTTTGTGAATTAAATGTTTTATAAACTCTTGAATCATCAAAGATGAAGACATTTACAATGAAGCATGGCTACTGTACATTGCTGCTTATGACATTGTGTAAACAAAATATTGAATAACACAAATGGATGTAAAAAAGTGCTTATACATGTTACACATGACAGTAAATACCTCTATCTCGAAGTCGGAGGGACTTCGAAAAAACTTCGAATATCCGGGGGTTGAGATATCCAATTAATCAATCTTGAACATTTTTTTTTTAAACGGAGGATTATTGGATGCCCATTCATATTGGTTTTAATTATAAACAACATTTTTCGTTGTTCGTCTCATAGTTCAGTACAAGTATAAAAATTTATTTAAATTTTTTTTTTGTTCCATTGAGATTTGAACTTCACAAGTAGATTGATATGTAACTGAGGTGAAAATGGGATTTTTGGAGTCCAAAGGGTCAAGGTAAACTAAGAGGAATTGTGGAAACCTCTACAGGTTCTTTTTTTTCTCCTATTATTTTATGTTTTCACTATGTAGCTTTTTTGTCAAGAGAGAAAAAGATACCTATTGAATTTGGGGTTTTAAGGTCAAGGTCACCTATGGGGCTCTTAAAAAGTTTTGTAGAGGAGAATGCACCACATTACGGAAGAACAGAAGAGTGGTGGAACTTTTAGTCAAGACTGTACTAAGATTTGCAGTAGTAAGAATTGCTGTACTACTAGGTTTTTTCTGGAATGGAATCTCCTCCGTACTACTTAGGTTTTTTGTGAATGAGAATGTCCCGGTACTACTTGGATTTTAGTGAATTGGGAATCTCCCCAGCACTACTTGGGATTTGAATGGGAAATCTCCCCCAGTACTACTTGGGATTATGTGAATGGGAGATCTCCCCCGGTACTACTTGGAATTTTGTGAATGGGAATGTCCCCCAGTACTAGTTAGGTGTCCGGTGGAAGTCAATAAGGAGTAAGGCCCCCCGGTACTAGTTTAGTTTATGTAAATTGAGAATGCCCCCCGGTACAAGTTAGATGTTAGTGGAGGTAACTGTTAGATGTCAGTTGGAAGCCAATGAGAATGTTCCCCCGTTACTTGCCTTGTACAGCTGCTCCTTGCTGCGTTGATGGTGAGTTATTTTAGATCGTCTTGGAGAACGCGTCCATATCCAATCGGAAATCAGCCACAGCCCCTGTCATCAAGACACACATAGATGAATTGTCATAACAATTTTCATGCCTAGAAATAGGAGCAATAATTCCGCGTATTTCATAAATTTACTGTTTTTGTTATGTTTTAATAAAGTTTTCTCTATGTTTACCCATATAACATTTTTCAGTGTATATTCAAATAACACAAGTAAAATTTAATACCAAAGGTGGGGCCAAGTTCATTTTTAAAATTTCTTATGGTCTAAAACAGTAAAATTTTATGAAAATCTGGGAGTATTGCTCCGCGTTTAGATTCCATATTACAAGACGCACGTGCATATTCCAAAACAAAAGTATTTTCCATACACAAGAGTCTTGAAC
>CAJDSM010044409.1:62-12355 GCA_903981925.1 Ostrea lurida
TCATTTTTGATAGTTGGATAAGTGTATTTAGCAGGTGTTTTGTGTGAGTATTGGATTTCACACAATAGCCACATGTAACCAATAAAGATAAGTTATCATTTATTTTGTTTCAAAGGTTATTGACTTGCTTTTTTTGTCATTAGTTTTGGTTTTGTGTTTGTATTGACTTTGACTAAGTTGAACTGACATCTAGTGAATTGATGTTCTCTCAAACGTTTCTTCATGTAAATTTTAAAATGGGGGATGAAATATGCAGACTCTGTGTTTATTGAAAATGGATCCAAGGCTGGGGAAAACCCTAGAGAAAACAGTCATATGTAGAGAGGACTGTGTAGAGTAATGGTACACTGTGTTCTGAAATGAACTAATGCATATTTAATTAAGTGTCGTGAATTCCTAGGTCAATAAGTATATATTACATGACAAGCTGGTTCTTACTCTGAGAAATGAATCTGAAATGCATAACCAATTTTCCCACTTTTTTATACCCCGCAACGAAAGTTTGGGGGGTATATAGGTTTCACCCTGTCTGTCTGTCCGTCTGTCTGTCCGAAATATGTTGTTGTTCCGCAACTCCTCCTAAACAGACTTGCAGGATTCAACGAAACTTAATGTGGAGTGTTAGAATACATAAATGGAGAGTGTGCATATTGTCAGGAATTTTTGTGTTGGACAATTTTTGTACAAGATATGAACGTTTTTGGACTTTAGGCATTTTTCACCAAAATACCTATGCATCAGGCGTTTGTCCGGCCAACCTCCTCCTAAACGACTTGCAAGATTTTTATGAAACTTTGTGAGTGTATAGAATATATGATTGGAGCATGTGCATAATTGTTCAGGAATCTTCTATTTGGACAATTTTGTACAAGATATGAACATTTGACTTAGGCATTTTCCAAAATACCTATTGATCAGTGCGGTTGTCCGCACTCCTCCTAAACGATTGCAGGTTCTTTATGAAACTTGGGAGGTTGTTAGTTATAATAATGGAGATGTGCAGTATTGTCGGAATTTTATTTTTGCGACAATTATATTGCTACAAAATCTGAACATTTGGACTTTTAGCATGTTTCACCAAAATACTAATATTACTTGCATACTGTATACTTCATTATACCCCCCGCAAACGAAGTTTGGGGGTATATAGGTTTGCAACCCTGTCTGTCTGTCTGTTCTGTCTGTCCGTCTGTCTGTCCGGAATATTTGTTGTCCGCAACTCTCCTAAACGACTTGCAGGATTTCGAACGAACTGTGGAGTCGGTTAGGCATAACATAAGGAGATGTGATAGTTTGTCAGGAATTTTGTTTGGACAATTTTCTGTTACAAGAATATGAACGTTTTGACTAGCATTTTTCACCCAAAATACCTATGCATCAGTGCGTGTCCGCAACTCCTCCTAACAACGACTTGCAAGAATTTTTATGAACTTTGTGAGTGTTAGAATATTATAATGGGATGGTGGCATATTGTCGGAATTTATTTTGGCAATTTTTGTACAAGTATGAACATTTGTACTTAGGCATTTTTCACCAAAATACCTATGCATCAGTGGCGTTGTCCGCAAACTCCTCCTAAACGACTTGCAGATTTTTATGAAACTTTGTGGAGTGTATAGATAATATAATGAGATGTGCATATTGTCAGGAATTTTATTTGACAATTTTTGTACAAATATCTTGGAACATTTGGACTTAGGCATTTTTCACCAACAATACCTATGCACTCAGGTGTGTTGTCCCGCAAACTCCTCCTAACGATGCAGAATTTTATTTAACTTGTGGAGTGTAGAACTATATGATAGGAGATGTGCATATTGTCAGAGAATTTTATTGTTGGACAATTTTTGGTACAAAGATATGAATCGTTGACTTAGTGCATTTTTTTACCAATGTATGCATTAAGTGCATCGTCCAACAATCCTCCTAAAGAATTAATATGCTACTTTTACCCATTGATTAGACAACTTCTGTTAATCTGAGAAATCTGTTGTGTAATACTGTAAGTGTGTGCCCCGCGGGGGGGCGGTATTAGTCCCGATAGGACAGTCTAGTGTTTATCTGCTGTGCAGCCTGTTTAGGATGGACAGCTGCACCAGTAAAACAGCTCTGATGCTTACATTACATATTGTGTATTCTATAATTAACATCCCTTTACCACGAGATATAAGGGAGGGTGCCAGAACTGTGTTCTCAAACTCAGTGTTACGATCCTAAAATACTATAGACCAAATCACCATGTCTGAAGAGCTTTATGAAGAGGGCCGCCCCTGCATTGAAAAATAGGAGAATAAAATTGTCCATTCATCTTTGTCATCACATGGGTACTTACATAGTTTCTTTAAGACAAAAGTTTTCACATGTGTTGACCATGAATGGAAAACGCCTGTGGCTATAAAATTCAAGGTGATGGTTCAAGTCTAACAGGGCCTTTCAGTGTCTAATTCACACAGTAAGGTTTAAGTTACATAAGACTTTCATTATTTTGAGCCAAAGGTAAGCTGACGTTAAGGAATACCCCTATAAAAAGATTTGGGGGGTCATGAGGTCAAATGATAAGGTCACAGACCTTCAGATCCAACCTTTCTCGACATACAAATTTCATGGCATGTGTATGAATGCAAATGACTGATCATCAATTACACATGCTTATACTTTATACAGTAGATAATTTTTGGTAGAAATATAAAAAGGATTTTATGAATACTCATAAACAATATTGTGTAAGGAAGATTTTCAAGTTGTTTAGAGTTTCTACAACTGAAGAGAGGCATTTACCTGTGAAAGGGGAATCATAATTTTTTATTTTGTGAAGGGGAAAGTTAGCTTATTTCAGTAGTGGAGAAGAGTCGTGATAAATTCCCAGATTGATGATTTTAACTATAAGTTGATATTCTGAACATTTTACTATGCAGACAGCAGTTAAGAAAGGCAGGAACATGCACAGCAGAAATAAAAGAGACGCACTTCTCAAAAACAAGTAGCAGAAAGAAAGCAAGAGTAAGTGAACAAATCTCAAAAAACAGAAGTAGCAGAAAGAAAAAAAGCAAGTAAGTGGCACAGAAAATTGACATACGCAAAGAATGTTGAAAAAGAGAGTAATTTCAAAAAAAAAAAAAAATTAATATAGACAAAGCAGTAGGTTACAAAATGGGAAAAAGAGAAAAAGTAAGTAACTTGCAATGAAAATGAAGATTCTCAAGTGAGTTAATGTGAGTGAGCCTTGCCTCAAAAGTGCAGATTTTGTTATTTGGTATGTAAGGCAATATTCAGATGTCTCTTCTGTGAACGCAGAGTTCAGCATTGTTGGTATGGCCGTACTCCAAAGCAAATGATGACGTTTTAGGTTTTACTCTTCATTGTGTCTCTGTCTCCTTGATTTCTGGTCAATGTCATTTACAAGGAATGAGTCCTTTAGCGGAAAGCGTTTGAACCGAAATTATTTTACATTATATGTCTTTGAACAGAGAATCCTTTTATAATTTATTATTCCATGTTCTGAGAAGTTGGGGATGTAAATTTGAAGTTAATTTGATTGTCAATCTTGGTGCAAAAATAATTGCAGCTCTGTGGAAGTGTTTCTTGACTTGACGTATAAGATGTATTAGGATATTATGATTCTAAACACATAGGTTTCAAGTGTTTTTCACCAAATGTTATTATCAATGCTTGTAGAGCTCTCAAGGACCCAAAACTTTTGAACTTTATTTTCGGGATCAACTTGGAAAACCGAGCTCATGATGGAGTGTTTGTGTACAACTGCAGTCGACTGATTAAGATGTACGAGAAGGTGGGCCCGCAGATGGAGGGAGGAGTGTAAGTAACAGAGTGTGGAGGGAGAGGCTGGATTGTAGTCCTGTAGATATAGCAGATTCTTATGTGCCTTGGTTCTTGATGTAGTCCAAGTGGGAATTAAACAGTGCCAAAATATATCATGCATCAATTTTTTTTTTCCTTCAGTAAATCTTTGTACATGTATGATACAAAGCATGCAGAGTTGGCGAAAGAGCATAAAAACTACCAGACATTGTGTCCTGTAGATTAGGGATAATTAAGAAAATCTACTATACAAGATAAAAAAATTTCAGACAGAATTAAAATATAATCTCCGAGATGTTTTTCCGACTTCTTTCATTTTAAAGTAGAGACTAACAGTTGTTATTTATATAATACATATGCAATTTGGCATTGTTAGCACCTTTGATTCTCTTCAAAATATTAAGGTCGGAAACTTCAAAAATTAAAGAACCTTCCACCCCCTTGGACAGTAAGTAAAGTAAGTTATGTCATATAGTTGTTTACTCACGCAACTTACAATTTTCTTCAAGCTACGCAGAAAAAAATAAAATAAGGTATATATGTTTTGTCTGCAAATATCTATCGAACAGTTTGTCAGACAGAGTTTGAAGTTTTACCGGACAAATTAAAAATTTACCAGAGATATCTGGCAGTCTGGTGTCTTTCGCCAACTCTGAGCATGTATTATTCAAATTTGAATATGCACAATTTTTGAAACCTGCTGTTAGTGTCTTGATTTTCAATTTAGTACGATGTATCGATTGTAGCATCTTGTACCTGTACTGTATATGCATGGGTATTTTATCCCAGGTTTTCTCTATGTATTATTACTGCTATTGTCCAGCATCTAGTACAGCATGGCCTGTACATTTCATTGTACCCTTGCTGTGTTTGATAAATTAACCCTCAACTTGGTTTCCTTGTTTATGCCTTCTTAGTGGAAAAGCTCCACCTGTGCACAGGTATGTAGCATGTGCATGTTTCATAAGCTGAATAAGGCTTCAGTCATACAGTATGTGATAGAATAATGAACCTAAAATTGTACATGTGTACATAGTAGAGAGAAAAGGGGATGGGTGGGCTGATAAAGCCATGGATAAAATCAAGTAAAATGAGAACAGGTTTTTATCATTTGACCTACATAGTGAGGACAGGTGCACTATGAGGACAAACATTCTTTCCTCACAGTTACATCCCCTTAACATGACTCACAGAATGTGGAAAGTTTAGCTACATGATACTGGATCAGTGGAAACAAGGCTGTGGGGACATGTCCTTACTGATAATCTCTCTCAATAATTTTTCACAATTTGAAAGAGAGAACTGGATGGTTTTTACTACCTAAGATAGTACTTATTATATCCCCGCTCCGAAGGAGGGGGGGGGGGGGGTAGGTGTATTGCATGTTTACCCTGTCCTTCCGTCGAAACAAATATTTTTCGGTCGCACTCTTCTCTGAAAGACTGCATATCACAGCCAATTCATACTTTGGTGTTGACTTCATCTAGGGGTCCACTACCCCGCTTACCGAATTCAGACTTTCGCATGTCACACTTCCCTGATCACGCTTAGTTACAAAATTTTTTAGTGCATTAACTGGAAATAATATTTTTTTCGTCGCCTTTTCATCTCAAACTGCATTTATCACAGCCAATTGAGTATTTGCGCGTTAATGACTTAATCTAGGGGCCCATACCGTTGCTCACCAAATCAGACCTTTCACATGCCAACTTCCTGGTAGATGAACTCCCATGATTGTCATTTTAATATTTTCTTGACGCGTGGCGTTGAGATCTGTAAATACCACTCGAAAGAATATATTAATATAATATCTCTGCTCGCCACCTTTGATCTCTAAACTGACTGTATCAACAAAGCCACTTAGCACTGATTCATGGAATATATACATCTTAATTGTAAGAAATCCCATGACTGCACTTCTATATATATATATATAGAGCACATACAATAACATAGCTAAGAGGTGTCAACATTGGCACGAAGGCAAATAACACAATATACTCTAATAGTAGCAGCTAATATGTACAATGATATCCTTAGGAGTAGACGGCTTAAATCTCCTCACAGCCGACAAGCAGCAGCTCTACAGTAAATTCTTGTTTATTTGCCTGGCACAAGTTTAACACCCATAAATCGTCAGTGTGCTGCTATTCTTACCACTTAGTAGATATTGTAGAGGATGTCCTGTGATATATAAAGCAGGAATTTAGGAAGGGTGTAGAGAGAGTAAGATGCATGACGAATTTCGATAATGAACAAGATATACAGTAAAAAATAAATATATATACAAGACAAAGATATAAAATAATATGGCATTTTCAATAGTCCCCTCAGAAGAAATCATAATATAGATACTATACTCATACAGATACATAATACATAAACAATATATAAATATCATATTAGATATCAAGAAATGATAAAACATACGAGTCAGACATATGATAAAAAACTCAACATATACATATACCATATAAACATAAGACATATATAGATAATATAAATATAATATATATACAAATAGGAATAATCTCTCTAATTCTCGAATAATATCTAAAATACAATATATAATCACTAGTGAACTTTCCCGTTCGAGCAGTAGAGGAACAATACTATGACATGTGATGATATAAATAAGGAAGAACAAGTTCCCTAATTATCCAATAACATTAAATAGATGAAGGGTAAGCTGATCTTTGTCCAAGCGAGAGTGTCAAGAAATGAACTGATTATGGTTGATTCATTTATACAAATCTGTAAGTGAGAGAGAGTGAACAGAATGGACTAGTATGGGTAGTAAATTATATTAACAGATCTTAGTGGAGAGAGTGACAGAATGACAAATGTTTGGGGTATGATTTTTACAGATACTGTAAGTTAGGAGAGAGTGACAGAATGACATGTTTGGTGTGGTTTTACAGATACTGGTAGATGGAGAGGAGTGACAGAATGACATGTTTGGTTGTGTGTACAGAATTACTCTAGTGCGAGATGGGACAGAATGAATTTTGTGTTTTACGATGAGTGGATGGTGACGATGATGTTTGGTTGTTTTTACAGATACTGTAGTGGAGAGAGTGACAGAATGACATGTTTTGTTGTTTCTTACAGATATGTGAGTGGATGAGAGTGACATAATGACTTGTTGTTAGTATTGGAGTGAAGTGAGTTGTTTTTTTTACAGATACTGTAGTGCGAGAGAGATTGACTAATGAAGTGTGTTTACGATGCTTAGTGAAGGGTTGTTCCTGTGTTTACAGAATCGTCAGTGGAGAGAGTGGACAGAATGACATGTTTGTTTGTTTTTACAGATCTGATAAGTGGATGAGAGTGAACATAATGATTGTTTGGTTGTTTTTTACAGATCTTACGTGAGAGTAGATGACATGTGAGAACTGTATGGAGAGAGTGACAATGATTTGGTTGTTTGTTACAGATTACTGTCAGTGGAGAGAAGCTGACATAAGATGTTTGGTTGTTTTTTACAGAATTCTGTAGTGGAGAGAGTGACAGAATGACAAGTGTTTGGTTGTGTTTTCACAGATATCTGTAGTGGAAGAGTGACAGAATGACATGGGTTTGGTTGTTTTTAACATATACTTGTAGTAGGAGAGATGAGTACATGCTTCGTTGGTTGTTTTTAAGATCACTGTGAGTGAGAGAGGACAATGACTTTTTGGTTGTTTTTTACAGATACCTTGGTAGTGGAGAGAGTTGAATAGAATGACTGTTTGGTGTTATTTCAGATACGGTACGTGGAGAGAGTGCACAGAATAACATAGGTATGGTTGCTTTTTACAGATACTGTAGTGGAGTGGTAGGAGTAGTGGACATCCCTTACTTGGTACTGGAGCCCACTCACAATAAACAGGACTTCGCAGATGCCAAAGAATACCGACATCTACTAAAGGCCATGGGGGAACACATGGTTCAGTATTGGAAGGACATAGGAGTGGGTTAGTTGTAACCTTATCAAAATCTTGGATGACTAATGATGATACCATAGCCCCTCCCCCACTCGCAAACATTCTGTCCATTTAAAAAGATTTTGAATTTATACTATTATTTGATTATTTGCTGAAGCTGAATTAAGTTACACCATTAATGAGTTCGTGGGACAAGGGTCATCTTAGTGACTTCAGGGTCATAAGGTCAGGTCAATAGGACACTAATAAAACAAAACAATTTGGAGCTTTTTACTCAGAGTATTGACACTTCAGATGCATACTTCTGATAGTATTGCAATGACCCCTATTAATGTGGGAGACAAAAGATATTACTGATAAAAACAAATTTCATTTTTGAAAACACATGCTGGTATGAACTGTGACACATCATGTACTTCGTGCATTAGTGTTTCATGAAAAGTATGTGGGCCTTGGATTCCTAACAATTAGTTAGTTTTCCAAATATTACACAGATTTGGGTGTGGCCTATGGAATAATATCGGCCCTATATTTACAGCTGTAGTTGAGTTCATGATGCTGTATCTTAAAGATGTTTTGGACAGAATTGGACTTCTAAATTTCTTTTAGAATGACATATACTTTGTCATTGTAAACTGTAAAGATATACCTTCTTCATTTGGTCTCTTGAATTTGTGACATGTATAAGAAAATGTGATAATTCAAACACGTTATTTGTTTTGACAGCACAACAAGGTGTTACAAAGTTCTGGTACGTATTTGAATGTGAATAGAATGAAAGATTTCAAGAACGCTTGCAATAAGTTTACATTCAAGAAATACGTTTGTATGCTGCATTTTTAGCTATAATTTTGAAATATGTAGGTTTGCAAAATTTGATTGTTTTTTCTTTCAAGGGAAAACTTTGGGTATATATCTCAGAAGTGGAAAGATCCACCCTCTCAAGACATGAAGTTTGTCAGGAAAAGATCCATGCAGATTAATGTTACATTACAGTGTGGTAAGTCAGGATGTAAAACCACATGTAAGTTCACAGATAGCCTAATTTGGTCCCTGTTCTGACTGCCAGGTTATTTTAAAATTACATAGATAAAAAGAAATTGTTTGCATAAACTGGATGTTTTTATTTGGTAAGGTATACAAGACTAATGACAAATTTAGAGATGAATTCTGTATATATGATGTATGTGATTTTCGTCCCGCTATTCTACACCTGTTTGGCCATGCGTTGATCTCAGTAAAGGTTGACTTTAGTAAGTTTTCTGCATTTGATCAATGCATGTAAGTCATGATTTCTATCAATAAAAATACAGAAATTCACCAACTTTAGGAATCTTTTAAAGTTTTTGACAATTTTAATGTAGGGTGTTTTAATTATTTCTTAGGCATCAAAGATTGTTTGTACTTTAAATTTAAGACTAGAGGATCAAATCCTTTAGTAAAACAAAATTGATAAACACTCTATCTTGTGTAAAAAGAAAAATTCTGTTAGAAGTTGTTAATTGTGATGATACTGTAAACATATTATATTTAACATGTATGATATTTAGCGGAAATTTGATTTTCTAACGTCTGACGCCGACTTAATTTAGCAGATGATGTTCACTTCCCTTTTGTCCATCATAATGCATCCCCTTATTGGCATTGTACTTGATTTAGCGGAAATAGTTTTCTGCCAAAATCGCAAAAAAAAATCCACAGTAAAATTAAGGAATAACTACTGTTTTACCGCTTACGCGTTGCAGGTAAAACTCAGTTTGTAACCGTTGATCGCAAATGAGAAGGTAGTTATTCCTATTCTAATGCAATTTTGCCTCATGTTTACATCTTACTTCCTCAAGTTTTGCTGTTTTGTTACGAAATGTTTGCGTCACAGTATTATGACGTCACAATTGAAAGCTTTCCATCTTGTTAATGCTCATTTGACCGTTTCAAATCTCAGTGCATTAGCCAATCAAAATACAAATAACAAATTACAAAATAGTTGCATTAGAATATGTTTACAGTAGTACCATCACACACAGGTGTAAATATATGATAAGCACAATACAACAATGGAATTTCTGTTTCAGATAATTGCCTTCGATGGCGTACTTTACCATTTTCCTCAAATAATATTGGAAAAGATTTCCCCGATGACTGGGTGTGTGCATGAATTCAGATGTTAAGCAAAATAAGTATGTATAATTCTTAAGAAATTCAGAATGGTTCAACATAATAAGTATGTATATTTCTAAAAATATATACCCTGAGAATTAGATCCTCCTGCCCATCGGGAGCTTTAGGGCTAATCCAGTAAAAATTATCTGGGAGGGGTGGAACGCCACTGATTTTTAGACGGGGGGGGGGGGGGCAGGCAAGGATAAAAAAAAATTTGAAAAATGAAAAATCCCTCCACCCACAAAAAAAAATGAGCAATCCCCACTCACAGGAAAAAAAAAAATCGGCGTTCCACCCCCTCCAGATCATTTTTACTGGAAAAGCCCTTAGCGTTAATTTCATTCATTCCCAACATTAAAAATTTCTTCATGCAACTGCTTGCAATTTAATATGATTGAAATTTCAATTATATCATATTTGACTCTGGAGTCTAGGGATCAAGAAAGTTGATGCCATGTTCGAGCAATAGTAACACTTTTATCCTCCAGATGGGCAGTATTTTTTCAGACGTTAATTTACTTTCAAAGAACTGATTGTGAAATTCGTTGGTACACAATGTAATTTGGAAGTAATTTGATACAGATGTAGAATAATTTTCCTTCCTATAAATTTGATATAATATTTTTTTTCTCAAGATGCTCAGCAATAGAACAAAAGATGAATATAACAGAAGGTATCCTAAAGAAAGAAGTCAAATCCAAGGAACAGAAAGCAAAAGACATAGAAGAGGTATGTTATAACCACATGTAATAGTTTGCATAGAAATGAAGGTCATATAGACTGAAAGAGTCTCATGGAATGATGAAAATTCAATGTTATTTTAATAGATAACTTATGATTTTGTGATGTACTTTATATGTATTTTTATGACGGACTTTCACAGTTATCTGCCCCTCATTTGTGTGTCATACCTGTCACACTGTGAGGCCTAGAACAATAAATCTAAATGTCTGATGCATCATGGTGAGAAAGGTGAATGAAAACCTTGAAATAGGTCACTGTGGCCTCCTTTGGAATTTGTGACCATACATACTCGGATCCTGCCATCAAACTTGGTCAGATGATGCATATTGGTGGAAATGGGTCTCACATTGCAAAAGCAAGTCTCTTGTTTTAATTTCATGGCAACTTATTTAAGTCAATTTTGGACCTTATCTATAGCACTGTGAGACTTACAACCTCCAAACTGGGTCACTCAATGCATTGAGGATGTTGTGACCCAAAAGTAGGGCACTTTGGTCTCATTTTGGAATTATTTGGTTCTCGTCTAAATGTGTCTGGGTTATATCTTGCACACTGTAAGGCCCAGCTTTACTTAATTTGGTCAGCTAATGAATCCTGGAGTAGAGATCCATGTTTATATCCTGTACATTTGGTTCCAGACAAGTGTGTCGTGTGCCCTAGCAGTGCATGGTATTAGTTATCATTATCTCTATTTATGTTCTTTTCTTATTTTAGGAAATTAAGAAAAAGCAAGAACAGCTAGAAAAAATGAATGTAAGTATTGTTTTATGGTGTTTTAATACTGGAGTATAACTTCTGGGCATCTCGTTGACAATTTCCGCCTAGGGAAACAAAATTTGTCAATTTCATTATCCCTGTCCTCCTCAGGCCCTAGGGGTGGGGCAAACACTTAATCTCCTGGGAAATTCTTTTGCTTTACCTGTAAACATCTATCACATATTGAAAATGGATGCATAGTTAGAGTAAAGTTTTATTGACCCTCCATAGACGCCTTTGTCAGGGTTCCTTCGACATGGGGTTCAATTTTAAAAACACGTGTGGTGAAAATGCATTGAATATTTGAAAATCTTCTTTGCTATTAAGAATTGTGAGCACTGTATCTCTTTTGTAACTCAACAACTGACAATAAAATTTTTCATAACCATTAGAAATAACTTGGCTAAGCATTCTAAATATTAAAAATGCAAATATAAAATTTTACTCAAAACGTGTTCATGTTCCTTTAAGTGGAAGTAAATCCCCAGTAATATTATTTTTTATAGTTTAACATCAGTTATATCTAATGAACAATTCTGATGGGTCCCCCTGAATATCAATATATACAGAGTAAAAAATATCTTTTTCTTACTTTGCTTTTATCTCCTTCCCACTTCATATCTGTGTCAAAGATGCAATGTTGATGCCCCTTGATCGAGGTCAGTATTTCTCTTGTTTATGAGTGAAGCACATTTCATTTCAGAAAACGAAGACAGTGACTTCATCACGGCAAGCAGCAGAAATGGCAAGAAAAAAGCGAGAGGAGGAGGAGAGGAGAGAACGGGAAGAAGAAGAGAGAAGACAGAAGGAGGCAGAGAAGAAGAAACGAGAGGAGAAGAGGAGGAAGGAGGAGGCCGAGAGAGAGAAAGCAAGGAAAGAGAGGGAGAA
>CAJDSM010044411.1:5528-16157 GCA_903981925.1 Ostrea lurida
AAACAAAATAAGATTGGGCAAACGCGGACCTCTGAACACACAGGTGTATAGTGCTAGAAGACAGTAAGCATCCCTTTGACCCGTCAACCCACCGTGGGCATAGTCTTATATCAAGGAAAACGGAACAGTCCGGTAGGAACATCAGTGTGTGGAAAACTATAACAATGACTGTGCAAACACTCAGAGAGCATTTCATTCATTGGTAGTCATGATGGTAAACTAAATCGTAAAGCGCCTCATTAATTTATGACATGTGTGCCTTTAAACATGACTGTTGAAACCCCTGCACAACAACTTCGTAAGTAGTATGCCTTGATTCAAAGCTGATTATACGTTTAACAAGATCTGGCGTATCGAATAAGTTGATGCACGTACATGCCATAATCACTACTGGACGGAACACGTACTGAGAGTGTCATTTATTTTTTATGCTGATATGATGCTTATATTTGCTGATATTGCGTTGTTGGTGAGGATATTCATGATATAAAAGTACTGATCGTTCTAGTGTTGGTACTGATAATTACTGTGATACTGATATTACTGTGGTTTTACTGTGGTGTACTGATATTTACCGATAAAGCACTGTGTAAAGTACTGTGGTACTATAATTGCTGATGATGTGCTGATATCAGTATATCAGTAAAAACTGACACTCTAAGTACATTCTCCGTCAGTAGTGTATGCAGGGATGTGGGAATATTGTTACATGAATGTGGGCAGTTGATGATGATAGCTGAAATCTTTCCGTTTTTTCATTATGTTTGAGTAGTTACTTTGCCGTAATGTCAATGTTCAATACAAATATTAAGTAAAAGCAGACATAAAATGAGTGGTGTCCTCTATATCCAATTCGTTATATATTTCAATTGACATATGAATGGAGTCATCATGATGATATAAAAACGTCGTCAAACAATATCAATTTTGAAATTAAAGGCCAGCCAGAATATTTACGAAAATACGACATTTCTAGTGTTGGGAACAAGACACCATATTTGTTATGAAAACACTACTGATGCCCCCACAATACTCTGAATAGATATATAGAGTAGCGTGGTGTCTTTTATGATAATGAATTATTGTAGTTTTGGAACCAGGTCTCCAACAGTCCGTGGTATCCCATGGGCATTAATTGCCTGGCCCTTATTGAGACTTACTGTTTTGTATTCATTATGAAGCAGAATTTGTACAGAAATTTATCGGGTATAAAAAAAAAACTTTACCTGTCCTTGCAACCATACAATATAGGTATATAGATGATATGTGCTATCATTTAACAATCATGCATTTCACAATTTTCTCATTTGAATATATGCCCGAAGAACTGACATAAAGGACACCACGAGATCGACATATCTGCTTCCATCATTGGGATATTTTACTTAACATTGTGACCTAATGGCAGACTGACAACATACATATATTATAAGCGTGATACATTTGACTTTGCAATCGTCAACTTTTACTCCAGTTTTCATGTAGTAATAACCATATCACTAGCTTGTATGTTGTATATTTCCAGTGATTCGATACGCAAGAGGATGCTATGCTATGGCGGATTTTAAGACGAGGCCAACTACTAAAAAAAAGTTATGTTCGGTTATATAGCGAATCTGTAAGTCATCAATTTGCAATTCTAACGTCGCTATAATGACTGTTTGCGATTAAAATTATCACTAAAGTCATATGTTATGATTTGTTTCCTGCTTCGTGTAATGTATTTTTCCTACTAGATTGACAGGGTAAGTCCGTTTACTTTATTTCTTGACATAAGGTCACGGCGGGTGTGACGGTCCAGAGAGCTTACTCTCATGGCACAATTGAACCTACCTGGCTTTGTCGGAGGTCTGTTGCCCTAGCAAACTGCGATTTTGTATATGTTTTTGGATTATGATGACGTTTGAGCACGATGTTAACTTCTCCTTTTTGGTATATTAGTTTTTTCATGTAAAAGCTGTTGAATGAATTCTGCCTCATAAGAAAAAAAATAGGTCTTGCTAATAAACGAGCACAATTCGTGCCCGTTAGGATTCCAACAGACTGTTGGTAAGATTTTTTTTGTGTGGAACACTAGTAAAAGTCAACGTAATTTGAGCCATGTATACATATACATCATATCTGCTGATTACAGTGAATTAATATTTACATTTAGCAATCAAAGTGATCATAAATATAATATTGAAATTTTTATATCGTTACAACCCGTCTAAACGTAAACATATAAAATGTAGAAGTATTTCTATAAACCGTAAAACTAAGCTGTCAACAAGAATTCGTATTCCAATTGAATGCTTAGTAAAATTTTTTTTTATGTTTTCTGAAGTTTACAATTCAAGACAGCGATTAGGCAAGCGACTTCGTTGATTTTGATTTTCTTCAATTAATCCTATCCTTACAATTTTCACAAGATATGTCGTCAAATTACCCCAACTGAAGAACAATCACACCTCTTCAAGTAATCATTATTAAAGAATAAGAATATAATTCTCAGATATTGTTACACCGTTTTTCACACACTGATGTGACTACGGATTGTCCCGTTTACCTGACCAAGACCATGGGCTCACGGCCGGTGTGACCGATGAACAGGGGATGCTTACTCCGCCTAGGCACCTGGTCACACCTCTGGTGTGTCCAGGGGTCCGTGTTTGCCCAACTAATGTTTTTTAATATTATACATTGAACTTAAAAAAATTATCACCGTAGGCTATCTTTGTCTTTACATTTACATTTAATTCCGGTTCCGTCTTGTAGAACTAATACATATAGGGTGTTATATATACAAAAAGACGAAGTTAACATTGTGCCAAACGTAATCATATGCAGGATTCCGTTTATTATATACAAAAAGGCGAAGTTAACATTGTGACAAATAATAATTTGACATAAATGTGTAAAGGATCTGCTTAATAGCGATTTATATAAAAAAAAAATAAAGTATTGTGTTAATAATCAATAGTAACTAAAGGTGATGATGGATATTGCTATGGGATGGTATTATACTGCACATAGTTTTGCTAATCCTACTTTATATTTTTGATTAAATTGAAGTGTATGGGACAATTTGTTTAGCAGTTTATGAGTTGAATTAGATTAAGTTTACATTTCACACGTTGAAATCGGTATGTTAATGTTTTTGAAATGATGATCATTAATTCGTGTTTTCCATGATCACCCCTATCATTCTCGTATGTTGATTGTCCGAACACATTTCCGGTTTCTTTTTTTTTTTGGTATATCACATTCATACATTACTTAGATATATGAAACAACCAGGAAGTGAATTAGGATTCCATATAGAAGAGGCGTGGCACATTGAATCATTTACAATATATATCTTTAATCAGGGAATTCTAACTTTAATTCCCGAAGTATTTTAATTGTTACGAACAATCAGCATTTGGCCCACATGACAGGGATGGGCACGGTTACTCAAAACTGTAGTCGATTATAAGTAAAGGCAAAGATAACGAACAGTGATCAATCTCGTATTACTTGGAGGGTTTTGTGCAATCGATTATTAATCGATTACAGTCATTATTCTTGTATAATCGATTACAATCAATTACTTAGGAGGATGTAAAGGCAAATATGTAAATGATTAATAATCGACTACTGGAAAACAAAAATGTTGAAATCGTATATCATTTTTGAAACATCAAATCTACTGGAAGTCATATAGAATTACAATTATCAACATTGATTCACTAATTTAAATATGCAGCCTTGCTAGGAACTTCAACTATATTTCCATCTTAGCAAAATGAGAATATTTTACAGTAATTGAAAGTAATTGAAAAAAGTAATTGTAATTACACCACAAAATGTAGCAGTAATCGATTAAATTACGATTAAAAGTAATTGAAACTAGTTTCATGATTACTGTCAATTACATGAAAAAAAGTAATGATTACAATCGATTACGATTTCCCGATTACGATTACCCCTTGTTTGGTTGGAAAACCAAAACGCATTACCGACCATATAATTTGCAATTATTTTATGAGAAGTCTTATTTACAAGTACAGTTTAGAAAGATTGCCTTAGAATCATCAATACCGTGGATTTATTATGCATCCTTTCTGTTTATTACATTAATATATTGTTGTAGGAGACATTCATAAACTTGATTGATTGATTGGTTGATTATTTATTGTTTTACGTCCCACCGAGAATATTTCACTCATATAGGGACGTTTCATGAACTTAGAAGAATTACACATTGAGGTTTACATAAAACAAAGACATTGTGTATTGATTAATTCCGGCATGTTTAGTAATAAGAAGATATTAATTCTAATTGCAGAAATATGTTTTGACCTCCCCCTCACTATGCCATCATGGTTGATTTGTTTCATACCCTTTGTTAGACTGTGTCATTTTCCTACTAGAATTTAACTACGGGTAGTAACGTTTACTTTATTTCGACTAAGGATCACGCCGGGTGTGACCGTCAGCAGAAAATGCTACTCCTCTGTGCATTGATCCTACGCTTCGCTTTTGTCGGAGGTTCGTGTTGCCCTACACTCGATTTTGTATATGTTTTTTTGGATTATGTTACGTTTGACACAGATGTTAACTTCGAGATTTTTGGTATCCAATGCCCTTTGTTGATGTATCACGAGTATACAGAGTAGGTCGCATCATTGGCTACATAAATAGAGTGTTTGGGTCTCGATATCTGAGGCGCATTACTATAGTGATTGACTAACGTACAATGTGTAAACTCATCTTAATAAAAAGAACAACACTCTATGCATAGCCGGCTGTGTGGGTAACACTGACTTCCGACAAAAGCGAAGCAGTAGTAGGTGACATGGGAAGTAGCACTCTGTCGACCGGTCACCTTGCCGTGAACCTTTAGTTGAAATGATATTCAAGACACACACGATGTAATTGACATATTTTTTTTTATCTCAGATAAGTGATAACTGAAATTATGATATTTATATTTAGTGATCTATTTTTAAAGAATCTACACATGGTGTACTGTTGTATATTATATACATTCTGTCAAGCTCGGTGTAATTAAAAGAAACAATTAATTATCTGCTGGAGTGCATTCATTTGCATCAATCGGTGTGATGTATACAGTTGTGTCACTTGAATAACAGCATATTAATTGCTCAAGTGTTATAGCGATTCATGCCTTGGACTTTGAAGCAATCATTGCAAATTATATGATTTATAACATTTATTTTGACAGTATGACTCTCGAGTGTCAAAGCTGTATCGTGTGTTTCATAGAACTTTAAGCCATATACCATACCCTGATTTGACTAGGAAATACATTTGTTACTGATCAGGAATTGAATCAGGGTGGTTTGACTGGTCACTGGGAAGTTCACCTCCTAGACACTGTATTACACCTCTGGTGTGTCCAGAGATTGCGTTTTGCCCAACTGTTGTTGGTACTCTTTTTTGGGATTTCAATAATGATTGCGTTTGTTGTCTGTGCCTCTCACATTATATGGATTTGGACATTTATATCATGTTTTCTACATCAATAAGCGTACAAGAGTTTACCCTTGCATTATGTAACTGAAAAACCTTGAGAACACATTGTGTTCATGCTTCAAAATTTTACTGACAATGCTGTTTCATTTTAACGAAATATGATATTAATAAACTAACTACTCACATTATGACAAACTCTTCGATTTCAGCTTTCCATCGTCAACTTCCATATTGGTATGTAGAATATTCCGCAATCACCCTGATATGAGTGTATGTGCTCTCAACTTATTCGATGCACAAGAGTTTGTTCTGCATATGATCATTTTTTTTTAATACAAAGTTAAGTACTTACAGGCAAGTTGTTGTTGCAGGGATACAACAGCACGTGTTACGGCACATTTCGTAAATCTTTATGGTCGTATAGTTTATTTAGGTTACCAATATGATTAAATTATTGAGTCTAATGATGTTGATTGTTTATAACCATCGTTAAGCCTTTTTTCACACACTCATTTGACTACGGATTGTTCCGTTTACATGATAACTATCTGGACTTACAGCTGGTGTGACAATCAAAGGGGTGCTTACTCCTCTGGTGTGCCTGTAACATGAAGAAAGTCAGTCCATCTCAAATAACATCAAAACTGTTTCACTTCATGGAATTTATTTACAAAAGCAATAAAGAAATAAAAAGAAGGGAATATTACAATTACTTGACTAACAGCACTCTCTATCTCGTACTCACTTTCATTCAAATTTAAACTGACAAAAATCTTAACCACCCATATGATTAAAAACACCCTATAATAAATTAAATATGTCTATTGTTGCCAAAATTTCTCTTTCGGAAGAGTTCTTTGTTCAAGGTTTGACAATCCGTCAAACTTATCTCGATCTCCCTTGATCATTGATTCCCTCGTTTGATGAACTAATTCAATGTCCGACAATAATACTGGAGACTCCCCATTTAACTTCCGGGGCTTGGTCCTGGAAATCATCATGGGATGGAACTGGTATCAGTTTCTTATGGATCTATTCTTCTTATGGACTTGGACATGCCGAAGTCATAAGCGTACAATTTTGAACTAAACAATATTTCTTGTTGGCAACAAGATGCTTATAGGAACACCAATATTCAATAACATATTTAAAAGTGACTGTCACAATTTAAAGTTGAACTACATAGTGGCATATAAAATAACAAAACCAATATGGCGCCAATTTCCGGATACTCACTTCGGCTCAAGACATTTAATCATTTTACAAAGATTCTAGGTGTCAAAAATAGTGCACCCTTCAAATAAGCGATACAATATCAATAGAGCTTCAAATATCGATAAAAAAAAAAAAATAAGGTATTTAAATGTTCTCACTACTGTTACATCAGGCTAACCACGTACAGGTAATATGACAGGTGAATGTTGGTCAAGTTAATTTTTAGATTTGATCATGATTGATAAAGCAAACGACTTTCTAACAATATATGCAAAAGGTACGATTCGCATTTTGGGAACTTAAAAATTTGATCACTATTCGTTACATTGCTTTACACTAAAGGGGATGTTTATTCTTATATAATTTCAGTTAGAAAATTGTTTGATGTCTTAACATTTTTGTGAAATGATAGGGATTCAGTATTTCGAGGTGGGGGGATTCAAAAATATGTTTGTTTATATGCTGATCTTTCCATTTATCGTACTATATAGATTAATTCATATGCAGGCATATTTTGAAATGGCATAAGCATATGAAGCTCAATGCCCATATATACTTTTTAAAGAAAATATAGAATCCTGGCTGTTGCTATGCTACCAAGGCGAACGTCATGGCAATGGAATCTTGTTATTTGTTTATGAAATGGTTTTCCTTTCCTATAAAAAAAGTCCCAGACGTTCGATATTAGGAAATTAAAGGCAGATGGGTTTTTTCATTTGATAGAGTACAGCTTGTGTGGTCATGCAACTGAGAGTATGTGTATAACGAGAAGTAAGGTGGTCAACTCATTATTGAGCATGCCACATGGTCAGTATCTCTGAGGCAGAGAAAGTAATAAGAAAGAAGTCAATCCTATGCTCTCTTGCATAGAAGCTAGTAAGTGAAATGGTGAACATATATACTTTTTTCTCTTACATTGGTGAGCTGCTTTCACAACTGAGTTCGGAGTAATCCGTTTGTTTTTTCGATTATGATTACTGTTGACAAGATGTATAGCTTATTATATTTCCGTTACCTGATTAAGGTTTGACTGAAACTATTATAAATTTATGAATTCGTTATCGGATTTAAATAATTTCCTACCAAGGCCGGGGAATATTAAATCCGGAAACTCATTTCATAAATTCCATATCCTCTATATCAAACAATACAGAATGACAAAACAAATGTAATGCATGTGTTAAATAACATTTTATGAATAAGTTGATGAATTGAATGACTATTGTGTTTTATGTTACTTGCATCTTAGAAACAACTGCTTGAAATCCGGAGACTTTGATTTCCTAATGTTAACAACGGCATTTTGTTTTAGCAAGTTACGACGTACACTGTAGTGATATTAGTGTCAGTAAATTTCTTTCTGCAACCTCATTCACATTTCTATAAAGTTAACAAACTTGTATATATCAATTACTACGTATGAAACACATTAGACACTTGTTGCCTCTATGCTATTATACTAGTAAACTAAATTGTTAACCGACCATAGAGCTTACAGAGAAGTACAGAGTGCTGCCTTTAAATGTGACTATTGAAAGCCAGCAACATCATGTTTTAAGTAGCCTGTTTGGATTCAAAAATGTCATGTGCAGAAGCCCTGTGTATGAATAGAGTGGAGAGACATTGAGTAATTTCCCATTGTAAACAAACGCAAAAGGTCACAGAATCATTCTCCTTAGCTTGAACTACTACTTTAAATATGTGTAATATATAACGCAAAGTTTGAAGAATTATTATGATCATCTTGATCAAATTGAGGGTTCCTAAATGTTGAATCAAAAAAAACAAATAACTACATATACACTATGTGTTCTTTGTTGTTCTTATAACAATAATAATAGTAAAGATAACCATTTTTTATATACGTTTATATACCTACAATGTAGGTACCCAAAGCGATTTAACTATACCCCAGCAGACATAACAGTCCAGAACCGTCTAGGACAAGTCTGTCCTTACAGCGCTAAACACTAAATTTCTGACAATATATTTGACTGTCTATAGCAAGGTGACCCTTTTTACACTTTAGTGGAGTGAGAAATTTCTTATAAAAGTGTTTCTCCAAGACACTATGTCGGTTGCAACGCAGGATTCAACTTACAACCCCATCGGTCCGGGGCCTTACAATAGGCATCAACGCTTTCCAGATAAACAGAGTAATCCATGCTGATGTGCTGGATGTTTTACTTCTTATGAGCATTTAGTATAACCATTGAAAAGAAAAAGTATCGATTATTTTGTCTGTATTTTAAACGTGCAAGTTAATATGTTTAACGTTATATAATACATAACGTTTAATTTCTCATGTCTATGAATACTTCAACCTCGTGTATATAACACTTTAAAGCTGGAAATCAATAAGCAGCATACACAGTCAGCGTTCTCCGATGTTGAATCTAAAAGCGCTGTAAGTATCTTATGTCTGTTATTTTAAAACAGAAAACAAAACGCAAGCATCATAAAATTACTGATATACAAAAGAAATTACTACACAATATTTTGTTAACCGAGTTTTTGTATTTTTACTTTTGTGTCACATATATTCATGCATTAAAGGAGTTTTATCACGAGTTTAAAAATTTCGTTATTTTTTTTTTTTTTTTGATATATCAAAGAGAAATATGCTTTTAAAATCATTCATCAAGTTTATTTGTGTCAAAAGCTTGTATTTCAAGATATAGCTTTTCAAAGTTTGAATTTCCTAATATGCCATATTTTTTATCGGCGATTTAACGCGCCACTACTGTGACGTATGGTGTCAAAGAAGCATTGTTCTGTTTAGAAAAGCGATCAATTATCACGTTTCAAGAGCCGTTAACAACATATTAGAGATAATCAGGATAATAAACAGTATAATCTGGCGTATTGTGCGGCATTTGGGTGTACAGAGTGCATGGAAGTTTTTTTTTTTTTTTAAATTCCCAAAGGACTCGAAATGATATTCTTTTGCAAACGGGAGGCTTCGTCCCCCCCCCCCCAAAAAAAAATCATCTTTCTTGTGAAGTAATAGGCTTTAAAAAAGTTGAGGTGGAAAAAATTTACATTCAATGTATTAATTTTGATTTCTTCACAGTTCTTAGCACTAAAGGATTATATATTCATTATTCTTTTTCCCGATAGGTTTTAAACATGCAGGATGGGTCTTTGTTTTCTATGGAATGATTTAATACGCATCTTTTAACACCTTTTGGTCTGAGAATTGGGTTCGTTTTCCCAGGTGTAAATCGTCATTGAGTAAGTTTACATCGGAGAATTATGCTTGCTTTAGTGAAAATATTATTCTCAAGAAAATTACTACGGAACGTAAGTTTGTAGGAGACTGTGAATAATTAAATATGTGTATAATTAAATTCAAATGTATCTTGAAACAGTCAATCATTTTTTTTAATCGGATATATTCAACACAGTATAAGCATATATGCATGTACAGGGGCATTTGCACGTGCTAAAATCAACAAAGTGATCAGCATGTTTTTGTTTAAGAAAACGTTGTATAGACTGCGCTTGCACATTGATAGTGTTAATATCCCTCAAGGCAATGCTTTCTTTCAACAGATTTATGAGTGAAATAAAAAAAACACCTATTTTGTGACTGCATGTTCATAATAAATTACACCCAAAATAATTCTAACTCTTATTGTTATCAATTAACAGAAAAGCATGAAAAATTGTCCGATATTGAAAATATTCTGGATTTACCTCTTGCTGAAAACACCATACTTTCACCAAGTGGACTCCAATTGTCGCACTTCCCTGAGAAGAGTCTTGATTTCCAGTGTCTTTTGCAGTAAACGACTGCTTGTTACTCATCTTACTTCATGCAACAATGTAGGATTTAATTCAGTTTAACGCATTTTGTTTTACAATGAAGAGCTCTAAATAATACGGCACTCAAACATACTCCTTTTGACAATTAACGATGGTGTACATGACTTATACTCGTAAATTCGTATA
>CAJDSM010044413.1:6116-16930 GCA_903981925.1 Ostrea lurida
CAAACCATACTCATTCATATGTTTCCGTTGAAAATATACTAGGTTATTTCGTAACAAAATGTGACCTGATTATGTATTCTCAGCGACGTTAAGGAAGCCTGCATTTAATATAAGTGCGATAAAACAACGTTCCTGAATAATGCACATGTTTGGTTGGTAAATTAAAATTAAACAACACTGATACATCTATTGTAGTAATAGTTCAAGATGGCGAGTCAAGGCAATCGCATGGTCACATAAAATGAATCATCACGTGCTTGAGTCATGTGAACAGCTAAATATAGACATGAGTTTATGATGCACTAAAAGTGCATAGCACAAGGGCAAAGAATTATTAAATCAATTGTATTTAATGCAACTTTTGAAAAACAAATCCTACTTCACACATTTTTCTGTAGGGAGACCCAAATATGTCTTTATTTTTAAGGATATAGTTAGAAAAAATATGTATGGAAACTTTAACTGAATTGCACTCTCTTTACCACCGATTAATACAAAATTTATATTCTAGTACAAAACCCATCCTCCCACGTTCAAGCAACCGAGGGTTTGATAAAAATGTATGCCAAATATTTCCTCAAAATATTGACCGCAAGCCCTTATGCTATGCATTTAAAAATGGTACATACTATGTATGCCATTTCCCCAACAAAGCTACTGTACAAAACTGTATGTCATGACGTCATTTTTCATTGTGACGTCATTTGACCTGTGATGCATTTAGGTACTTTCTATACAGCTCTGTCAATTTCCTAGGGTTCCTTAACGTTGCTGAGTTATAGGTTGCCCTGCCCATGCAAGTAGTGCGTATACATGTATATGTCATAATATTTCATGATTATAAATTCTATTAGAGGATGACTTCCAACGGGTAATATAAAGGTTATGTCAAATTGTCTACCCATTGATATAACAGACTGATGAATAGTGCATCCCATTGATATTTCTTACTCGTCAAACTTTACCCATTCTGGCAGCGGTAGATCTGTGTACATACCAAAATATAGTAGACCCAACCGCGCAACCATCCCCTCGGGGGGGGGGGGGGTCTTCTACCATATGGTCCTCGAGAAAATAAATCTCGGCTTTGCCTCACCGTCCTTGATATTGATCAACCCAACATATAACCGTAGACAGTCAGTAACAAATCTAAATTATGAGCATTCATGTTATGACGGCAATATAATCATCCCAGTGACGTCACTGATCATACCACCCAAAATGCAATCTCGCCAGAGGGCGCGTTACGCAAGCTTCACTTACACTTGTTGGAGTGTAGCGTACAACGCCCTCTGGTGAAAGATTGCCCAAAATGTCCCCCTTTTTCCACATTATCGGACATCCGGTGATATTCAGACATATTTTTTTATTATTGCTTTTGCTTTTTATCAATAAAATACAGGTATAAAATGACCTTGTTTTCTTTTACAAAAAACAAAGGAGAGGGCTGAAATGTGTAGCGACTTTATAAATGCAATGATATACGAATGATGATATGCTATTTGTTGATATTTTTATCAAATATCAATGTTGATTAAGAATAATCGAAGTATGATTGTATTACACCGGTATTGATCGATAATTCAAAGTTCTTGTGCATACATGTACCTACAAGGCCATTCACAGATTTGGACCTACATATATATACTGATTCAACCTTAATTTCCGTCGCGAACATTGCGATCAGAAAACAGGATGCTTTTTAAAAATCCTCAGACTCGAAAGAAGTTCAATACGGAAACAGAAGCTTTGAATTTTGCAATACTGTGGAACGCTTACAACTAGGATTACGTTGTGCCAAATCACTAGAAACTTTTAAACAAACCCTAAACACGCTTTTCTGTAATCTTGCTTTTAATATTTTTAAATTCCACAAGACTTTCTTGGTTTTAGCTAAAAATTTATATAGGCATAAATATACGTTCAAGGAGGTAAGTTGATTTCGCCAATATCAGACTCCGCTGATATGCCAGTGTTACAGAGCAACGGAGAACTTCAATTGCATGAATACGCAATCTGCAAACACAGCCCATGATTCATCGAATCTACATTTTTCATCATTACCACTTCAGTCCACATCTAAGTAGGGAACGTAATAAATAGGACACGGCATTGTAGCCTGTGTTTACGGGTGAATCTATGCTTTTACATTTCTGTTATAAAAAATTGATATTTGTTTACAACTGTAGAATTCAGTAGCCTCTCCCTCCCTTTCGTCAGAAAATTTTGCGTAAAAGAGGTAAAATTAACCCATTTTGAGGATGTTACCCCCTCCCCGTCATGAAAATCAAATTAATGGTAGAACCACCTTTTAAATATCCCTACATCTGCCCCAATACCAAGCAGGATGTCGTTTGTGTTGCTTCGCGCATGCTTAGAAATATTAAAGGAAGGAACCTACCGCGCAAGTCGGATCAAGGATAGTTTGGATTTATCAATTAACATAAACTAATTTTTTTTAGAAATGCTATATGAAATTTTATAGTACGTGTATATTGCATGCGCCAACTATTTATACTAATTTGACTACGGATTGTTCCGTTTACCTGATCAAGACTATATGGGTTCACGGCGGGTGTGACCGATCAACAGGGCCCGGGATGCTTACTCCTCCTATGCACCTGATCACCTGATTCCTCACTCTGATGTGTCAGGGTCCGTGTTTGCCCAACTCTTGTTTTTGTATTCTATTTGGGACTTACGAGATTGATCACTGTGGTCACGTGAGTGTGTTAGCGCTATGCAATGGCTGCTCCACCTCCTACAATTTAGCTTGGTTTCTCTTTAATCTACGAAAGTCTAGTTTTAAGTTTTGTTGGGCTCTTATATAACAACTTATTGGATATATTACAGAAATATTTTCTTTAAAAAGCTTGTATTTTATGCAAAATTGTAGTTATAGTTTATACTTTGTGTTCACTGAACCGTGACACTTTTTCCAAAGACTTTTAGCTGTATGAATTATCTTCTTCTGTATTGACTTTATTGAAGAGTCGTCCCATGATTTTTCGTACCACTTCCTTCAAGGTATCACACCGGTAAATTATTTCACTATATGTTTCTATTTAGGAAAAAAAATCGCGAAAAATCAGTTTATACCACTTATGTAAAAAATTCATCAAACAGTGTTTATATGTTACCTGTCTCCATCTACCGGTATCAGAAAAATGATACCCGACACGGCATTTTCTCAATTTTTTTGTGTTCGCAAACAGCACTACCCTCAAAACCACGTGTTTTCCTCGTGTTTGTAAACAGCCTGTGGCGCCCCAGGAAGTCGTCTTATCTTACAGTACCCGCAACGTTATTTCTTGACATTTCTATCGTGTTCTTATCGTGCGTGTATCCTATCGTATCGTGCGTGTAATCCTATCGTATCGTGCGTGTATCCTATCGTTCGTGTTATCAGGTTTTCCGTTTTCTATCGTGTTTTGCGTTTATCAGGTCTATCGTTTTCGTGTTTTGCGTGTATCAGGTTTTCCGTTTATCGTATCGTGTATCTTCGGAAACTATCGGGATCATACTTTAAATCTAAGGAAAAAGTACGATTAACTTTCCGAAAGCTTCATTCGTTTTGTCTAAGAAAGCTATTTTTAGGATCGAGGAAGATCAAAACAATATAAGGTACAAAAAGAAAATTAAATCTTTTATCTGTCCAGAGATGGTGAAAATATATGACACAACAATATAATTTTATGACTTGGGATTTGGCCGCTAGTGTCGTCAAACAAATCGAGGACAGTAATTAAAATCGAAAGTTCCTTTATCTGAGTGACAGTTGGCTGTCTAGTAACTTAAGTCGACTAAGAAAAATAGGAAATTCCATTTGAAAGACACCCCCCCCCAATAAATTACATATGTACATACTAGTAGTTTACGATAGATTGTAATAAAGACTATTTCAATTTCCCCCCGATTTTCCGCACTTGTATTCTACTTTCATGTGTACATGTATACCAGCTATACGCTGAACTGTGCGCGTCCTTGTATCAGGTATTGTGTATAACCGCGTGTTTTGATAGAGCATAACAGTTTTTCTATCCACGTACTTAAAGAAGTTTGATTTTCTCATACAGATAACGTGTCCCGCAGAAAGATCAGGTCAAACTAGGGCGAGAGGACTTTAATGTGCACTGTTCACGTGTTTCGTAATTTATGGTACAATGGTGCCGAGAGCCTTGTATGATAACGTAAAGGGAAATTTCATATAACTGATGGGCCATATACACCGCGTTTTAATACTGCTATTGACATTATCAATAGAAAATGAGTTCACAAATTACTTGAACGAGTTGAATTCCAATAGTTTTCAAAAGCAAGCATTGACTTATTGATGAAATTCATATTGTGTCTAATTTTGCTATAGTTATTCAGATATACTAATTGCAAACAATGTGCATTCAATAATTTATCATGATCCTGAGTCTCCAGGAGTTATATGAACTACATAGTGTCGCGGTAATCTTTCGATTATCTAAGACAATTGTAACTAAACTTTATCGAGTTCGGTGACATGTCAGAGAGTTATAATGTAATTGTGTTTTTAATATAAACGTAAAGTTGAATGGGCGGTGAATTGTGTGTTCAGTAATTCATCTAAAGTATTTCTTTAATTCTCGTCTTTCTGTCACCGCCACACGAACTAATATAGAATTGTATCACCTTGGCCATTTTGTTATTGCAACATACCACTTAACTAATGTTTGTCCCTCAGAATAAATATTACCAGCCTGGCTAAATCTTTCAGTGCACAATTAATTCTTCCACATTAAATACCACTATGATAAGAACTACTAAGCAAAGAAGAGGAACACACTTATCGAGAATTAACAGCGATATGGTAGACTGTATCTGTATATCTTTCACATACAAATGGCAATAGAAAGACTATTGTTTAACTCGATTATATATGCTCAACTGACAAATCATTACTGGCAGCCAGAGAGTACCAATAATACAGTTAGCCTTCTTCAGTCAAGATCATGGACACAGATTTGAAACCTCTTCCCCCTCTACTCTGCCACCAGGTGCGGACGCATTAACAGGCTTTACATCGATTATGAGAAGGGGGATTACTCGATCCGCGTTGAGTTATTATCATGTTTGTCGACATATACAATATGTTGTCACACGTGAGAAAGGACGAGTATTACCATAAATAGTGGGGCCAAGCCTTGTCTTCAGTTTTGTTCGATCCTTAGCATAAACAGTTTGGTTGTAAACAAAAAGCTAGCGGCGCTAATAACTCAAACCCACACCACCACAAGATTCCACCACACCACCCTCCCCTAAATGCATTTATTACCACGTCATCAGCCAAATACACAGATTATTCATATTCCATCCAGAGGGGAAATGAATAACACTTCTTTAATAGGTTGTGTTCCCTGTTTCAATGGCCTTACTTCAGAAAGCTCGTCTGTAGGGGGTTGCTCTTTGTTTGCTGATGTGTAACATCCTGTTGGTCAATTTGAGAGAGTACTCTGTCAGAGCAATCTAAGCTCAGTTTTCCAAATGCCATATGTAACCGTCTTACGTCTGGTTGTCTAGCGTCCTATCGTTTAATGAGAATATGTCTAGTAAGCAAGCAGAACATATATGGCAGTAAATTGTCTTTTATGAACAATTTAATATAATGCATGTTTCAAGTGCTAAATCGAACAACATTTACTAATGACTAAAGCTATTGCTTTAATTAGCTATCGGTTATATATCTCCGTTATCTTGTCACGATTGCAATGAAATTCTCCTCATACTGCTGTTATTATGGTCAACATGGTGCCGCTAAGTAAAGTTTTCTATTGTTGGTATTATTACATGTCTGCTGATCCGAATCGATCCAATGCTCATATCTAGCCCTAGTGAATTTATGACCGTTCGAAGTTGCCTGAACTTACCCCCAGAAAAAATTATTGATATATCTTTGACAAGAATTTATCATAAAACGAATAATTGAGTTATGTTTGTCTATTAGTTATCCTCATGATCATACATGACACATTGTACATATCATTGTCACCGTCTGTCTCAAATTAACGACCAGAATTTCTCCTCTACGGGACTGCATAGCCGTGTTGATGGGCTTAAGTCCTATGGACTCGTGGTTATTCGTATATACGCGATTTTGTAGAACAAACCGGTTTATTATTGTTCAAAGCTACAAAGATTAAATATCGTGTAAATTAATATTTTAAGCGTGGTCTTTGTTTGAGCGAATTATATCAATTAATTTTCATGTTTGTTTCGCCCATATCTCAGTCTAACAATTTGCTTCTATAATCGGATTACAATGCAAATCCATGTCTACTAGGTTATTATTTCCTTGTATCGTTGAGAGAGTGTATTGCCGAAATGAATTCTTGCGTTTAATCCATGTGTTCCCTGCCCGGTGCCTTCCGTCTGTGCTGGGCGACATGTTGAAGTTCAGCCTGTTGTGTCTGGCGGTGCCGGGCCCCATCTACGCATTGTGCGCATTCTCGGTGCTTGGTTTATTCCCCCGTCGCACCCGTCCCGCGCGACATTGGGCATTCGGCCCGCGTCTCGCGTCCTTAACCGCCGGAATATATCTCTCGGACAATATCAAGGTGATGCTACAACTGAGGGTCAGTCGGTTGTACCCGATATGACGGCCTCCTTCCTGCCTCCGGGCCTGCTCCACCTGCTAAATTTCATCCAGGTGGTCTGCTTTGCGCAGACCTCCATTTGCCAATTTCTCCAAACAGGAAGTTTATAATGAAATTGGATCAGTGTTCTTGTATTACCTTTCTTATCTTTTAATTTAATTATCAACATTTCCTAGTTCTTTTAACTTAGGAACAGAAAACATTTGATACCAGAGCAATGTTCTTCGATGTACGGTTGCTGGTTGGAACCATATTTGTCAATCTTTTTGTTTAATAATTGGTAGTCTGCTAGATTGTCAGAAGTGTGGCGCAGAAAAACAGGGAGAATCGAACGCCATCTTCATGTCTTAATACTTAGTTACTTGAAATGACTCTCAAGTACGGAATATGTAGAGGCCGTGTAGGGACTGTAAATCACCGGTTGTCTCGGTTGGTGGTCTCCCATTTGTCAAACTGATCATACTTATTACGGTGTAGCGCCACTGTGTGGTCTTTTCGACAGGAGAGCTGTGAATATGACTGTAATGTTAGGTGCTTGTAACTTTTTGAAACTCGTGTAATATTCTGAATCAAACTAGAGTTGACATGGATTGTGAATGTGTGACAAATTCCCAACATATTCTTTTGCACGTGCAGTATAAAAATATTGGCTGTTTTGTGGGTAATGTGATTGTCTCCATGAAAAACATTGTTTGATGAGGCGAAAGCCGAGGTCACAATGGTTTTCAGGGGTGACTTTCCATTTTACTCAAATGTGTGTTTTTCTTTTTTCTTTTTTTTTTTTTGTTATGGAATGTATAGAAATGCTAATTTAACTGGTATTTGTGCGAAGTTCGATTTTTGTCTGTTTTTCTAAATGCCAACAAATAAGGAATATAACAACTTCAAAACGATAACGTTGCTATAACAAATAGGTTATTTGAAATCAACTAAACATTGTGATTAAGATTGCATGTAGTTGATGGGACATTGGAAATTTCGCCGAGAAAAATATTGCCAATCGAGGCGTAAGCCGAGGTTTACATGGTTTTTCGAGGGTGAAAAATTTCAATGTTAACCTCAAGCTATATGAATATTATTTTGTTATATGAATGTATAAAAAACACGGGCTTTCGTCTGGTTGAGTTGATCATTGTGTGTTTAGAGTTCAATGGGTCGTACACATGTCTGTGTTATCGCGTTTATCAAACGCACCAACGACGTCGTACTAAAATTAAAGGGAAAACGTACGCGCATAATTTGACGCATGTAACAACTTTTCAGAATGTAAAAAAAAACTTTTCAGAATGTTACGTCGTCAAGTAATGTTCCGTTGCTAAATATATAACCTGGAGGTGGTGTTCTATTCTCAGAGGGAACACAATGTTGTTGTCACTGGTTCTGCCAATCAGCTTCGAGTATTTATAGCCAAATACCACACCAATTCAAAATATAAAAGGCGAAGTAACAATGCTTATCGTAATCATAAGACCCAAAAACATATATACAAGAATCAATATAGGAAAACAAGGACCTCCGACAAATAGCAAAGCAGGATCAGGTGCCATGAGGATAAGCAGGTCTCTTGCTGACCGGTCACACGCCGTGAGCGCCGTGTCGAACAAAGTAAAGCGGGGTTACAAGTCGGTGTGTGTAGCAATCTAGTAATGAATATGACAGTCTATACAAGGGTATGAAACAATATCAGTTCAACATATGAACTTGGTATAATTGAAATCGCAAAAAAGGGTCATTATGCCCAATCTTCCTGGACCAGTCCCACATCTGGTATATATGGGGTTGGTTCTGTTGCAACTCTTTTTTTTTTTTTATTCTGTTATTAGACTTGGAAAGATTGATCATCCGTTGGTATTTGTTCGTTTAGCTTTGGCCTTTTCATTAACTCTATTTAATTCAATCTATATTGTGTACTATTGTTTCATAATTTAATTCAGTATCAATGTTTTGAATTCAACGGTGATATTTTCTATCGCCAAAAACTATTTGTGCATTCTACTATTGAAGCCATATAAGATTTTTTAGTACTTCCAGATATTGTGGAGCAGTATGATTATGATTTACCAAAATCAGTACGAATCAGGTTCATATATTATATTAAGGGTGCAGGATAGAGAATCTGTATGTGGGAATATTGTAAAGGGCGTTGTCGTCCAGTGTTCCTCATCGAATTTGTGTCCCCTGTTTCTTATGTTTACAATCTGTTTGGCATGTCTTCTGAATTTTGGCGTTGTCCATGTAGTCGGTGTAGGTGCTACGTAACATCGTTTATCAGGTTTGTCCGCTTTGACTCAGGATTCTCCGAATTTATCTATCAATTCGTTGCGTGTATACCTCGTACTCAGTGCGTGTATCCTATCACTGATCGTGCGTGTATCGTGTTCTATCGTGTTCACATGTCAAGAATAACGTTGCGGGTACTGTACTACAGAAAATAGTTCCCTGTAAACAAATGAGTATTTCTGCAAATTACATAAAATGTCCTAATCGGGGGTACAAAATTTAAGAGAAAAAGATGAGGGGAAATGAAAAAAAATCGGCGCACGGGAAAAAAATACTTTTTTGTGTTAAATATATGGAACTACAATTGACTTAAGTTCATTTTGACTGGACAATTACACGGTGTGATACCTTTACCTGTACAAATTGGCTTTCATTGTCGTGGACTTTATTTTAGAACTTGTTCTATGAAATGTACAAACAGATAATTAGAGTATTGTACGATGTGTTTTGCAAAGGCGATAGGGCATAATATTTGTGTTGGGTAGGGTGGGCATAAAATTCAGACGCGAACTAAGCAGGTAGACATGTTTTAGACAGGTTTAAAGTTTGTAACAAATCAGATCTGTGTTGACCACAAAAAGCATGCGAGTTACGCATTACAAATTTAGTTGAATTCGAAACAAGCAGTTTACCCATACGAGCCGATCAGACACCCAGAACAGTGTGGGAACTAACGGAAATAATTTTTATGCCCCGCCATAAAATGGCCGGGAGCTATAGTGTTACCCTGTTCCGTTATTTCTGTCATTCCGTCATCATTTGGTTTCCGTTCATTATCTCTGCAACGGCTTGCACACATTCAACTCAAATTTTGGTAATATGGATATGTCACGGACTCACGGGAATATGCAGGTCAAGTTCGAAGTTGGTCATGGTCCGATGATTTTTGACAGAGTTAGCCCTCTTGAAATATGAAAAAAATCAGAAATTTTTCGTTTGTCGTTCATTATCTCTGCAACGTTGCCATATTCAACTCAAATTTAGTATATGGATACTCACGGAAATTGCAGGTCAACTTCAAGTTGGTCATGGTCGGATGATTTTTGACAGAGTTAGCCCTCTTGAACTTAGAAAAATAATCAGAAATATTTCGTTTCCGTTCATTATCTCTGCAACGGTTGCACACATTCGACTCAAATTTAGTATATAGATACGTCACGGAAATATGCAGGTCAAGTTCGAAGTTGGTCATGGATCCGATTGATTTTTGACAGAGTTAGCCTCTTGAACTTAGAAAAAAAATCAGAAATTATTTCGTGTCCGTGTCATTATCTCATGCAACGGTTGCACCAATTCAACTCAATTTAGTATATGGTACGTCACGAGAATATGCGAGGTTAAGTTCCAAGTTGGTCATGGTCCGATGATTTTTGACAGAGTTAGCCCTTTGAACTTAGAGAAAAATCAGAAATTTTCGTTTCCGTTCAATATCTCTGCAACGTTGCACACATTCACTCAAATTTAGTATATGGATACGTCACGGGAATATGCAGGTCAGTTCGAGTTGGTCATGGTCCGATGATTTTTGACAGAGTAAGCCCTCTTGAACTTAGAAAAAAAGTCAGAATTCTTTCGTGTTCCGTTCATTATCTCTGCAACGGTTGCACATATTCAAACTCAAATTTAGTATATGGATACGTCACGGGAATTATGCAGGTCAAGTTCGAAGTTGTCATGGTCCATGATTTTGACAGAGTTAGCCTCTTGAACTTAGAAAAATCAGAATGTTTCGTTTCCGTTCATTATCTCTGCAACGGTTGACCATATTCAACTCAAATTTAGTATATGGATACGTCACGGGAATATGCAGGTCAAATTCGAAGCTTGGTCATGGTCCCGATGATTTTTTACAGAGTTTAGCCTCTTGAACTTAGAAAAAAATCAGAAATTTTTCGTTTCCGTTCATTATCA
>CAJDSM010044414.1:0-14706 GCA_903981925.1 Ostrea lurida
GAGGGAGACAGGCAATTTAGGAGCCCCACACAAAATTTTACATCAAATGGAAGAGTGGGGCAAGGTGTGAAGTTAAACCCTGTTACAACTAAGTTAGAGTACAGACAGACAACGACAGCATCTACCATAATTACGACGGGAAAAAAAATCTAAGAATAGTTTTTGTTTTCGGTTTCACGTTTTGTGGTGTGTGCAATACGTTGCCGTCAGAATATTACACAGTCATACGGATGATATGACATTTTTTTAAATCTGTGAGAACTTTCAAAATTCCAGTTGACATCGAAAAATTCTTCTCGGCACGGATGATCTGGACGCGAGAATCAGGGTTAGACCAGCCAGTAACATGCGAATTATAAACAAGAGAAACAAGCATTGGCTGTTTCATACTAAAAAAAATGTGATCTGAAGGACATCGTTCTCTCTTAATCGCATCTTATTGTTGACTCGTAATAGTCCGTCTTTTGTTTCTGCATATCAGTTACTTCTTGTCATACAAAACATGTCTATTACTATGTAAATAAAATCTACTTGTTGATTTGCTTCTATTCCATTAGACCGCAAAACTAATTAATATATGCTGCAATACTGTTGGACCTTTATCCGCAAATTTATTGGTGTATCAACACAACAGTCCGTTTTTGATTGTTGTTATTGATCCTGAATAAGACTTGAAACTAATTCAATTATGATGTTCACTACCAGAATAATTTTAGATGTTTTTAATCATTATCAAGGAATTATTATTTGTATGATTAGAATCACAAATTTTTAAGTACATGAGTTCAGTCGCTTCAGATAAAAAAGGAAATGGTCACACCATTCTTGCCCTGTTTGTAATCACTTTTATATGTCTTAAACTGGAAATGATGTCTTACTTGAAAAACTTAGACAATACTGTTTTGATCAAGATAAACTGCGTGGCCTTATCTGTCTGTCAAATTGGATATTTTGAGCCTTCTAGCACTGTTGCATAGACAACATTGATTTAGGGGGCTCTCCCGCCGCGTACACGGATTACCACACTTCATATTGAATTTCTTTACAAAATATACTTAATTATACCAAGTTCTCTGTTTATGAATTGGCGACCTGGTTTTACAATTTGTTTTATCGCTCAATTTACAAATTCACACTCAGTGGGACAATAACAATCAATGTTTTATTTCCCAGCGAACTTGCGTGATAATAATTGACTAAGGATCTGTGCTTTGTGACCTTATAAAACACCTTGAAACAATACTCAACCATTTTGGGCTCCGACTTACTTGGCTTGAAGATTATGATCTCAGTATCTCATATTTTTTCAATTGCATCCCGCATTAACGTTATTACTTATATGCAGCAAACAAATTCTCTGTCTCCAAAACAAAGAGAAAAACTGAAGTTTCTAATATATGTCAGTAATTTACACTGATATCTTTTTCTTAAAACAAATGCTAACGCCTGGTCACGTAGATCAAGAGCGGCCACAAAATGAGAGTTTGATTATAGAACATTTTCGTTTGACGAAAGCAACAAACCAGAATTCGTCAAGATCGATCTCAGACAAAGAGCCAAACCTGTAGTTTCTGATGTGTATTTCACGGTCTCAGGCAAATTATAACAATTGCAATAGTTCTGTTATCTCAGTTTTTTTAATAGACAAAATGCTATACGGACAGAGGCGCATCAAAATTAATATTGAAACAATGCCACACATGATTCCTCGTTAAATCTCTAGCTACTGTGGCTAACTGGTTAGTTCCCGAATATGTGATATATTCAGATCTACTGAAGAGACTCATTTTTCTTATAGCAGTTTTCTCTCCCAAGTGGTTTTTGATACCCACAATTCAAATTTATGGATAAATGTCTACAAATCTCACAGTATTCGGCAAAGCTTCAAGTGCAAATATAAAGGTAGGCCTAGGTAAGAGATAATTCAAGGTAAAAGAAAAGAATATAACCACCTATGAGCTTTCGCCAGCGAGCGAAGCGACCAGATTGGCAACGTGTTTTCCAGATTTATCTTTTTACCTAATTCGATACTCCAACTCAAAAACACTAAGATGATCATTGTATCACCGTAAGTAATTAATAAATTTGATCTCTCGATTCACCCAGCTATTAATACCCCTCTGTTCCGCAGTCCAACTTTATCGCATCTCCAAGGATGACTGGAAATAGACGTGTCCGTTAGTTTTAAAATCTACTGCTATTGCTACTGCGGAGGTCCAAACCACTATTACAGTAAATTCATATTGGTTACATAAATGAACTGGATTGTGCGTAGACCATTCCAAATTAAGATTGCTTAAAAATTAATACATATACTTAACAACTAATTATCGGCGCAACTTTGATCATCATTACTGCTGGAACAAACAACAAAAATTGGCGATGAGGTCCAGCAAAACCGCGTGTCTTTTTTACCTCTGAGGGTTAAAAAATTACCCAGAGAGTTATTCCTGCGGCGTATGTCTCAAGTCATGATCAGACGAGACGCTTGATAAATTACAGTCTACCAAATTCTATAACACTTTAAGGTTGTATTCAGACCTTTTAAAAGACTTTTATTGGGTCATATGCACACACTGGCACGATTATTCATTGAACCAGATGCAGATTCCAAATAGCATTGTTTAGCGCATACATCATAACAACAAGCACATTCATAAAAACTCTATATAATTAATACGTTTGGACAAGAGTGAAGTTGGACACTTTTAATTCTGAGGGTCATCCTAACATAGCTATAGCAAAAAGCACCCAAACTCTATAGTGATCTCATTATTAAAGTACCCAACTAAAGTTCGCATTTTATCCTTGACACATAGCCATAAATGCCCATATAACAATTCAATACACGACGGACGGACATGGGCGTACGGACAGGTATGGACGAGACGACGGACATAAAGCCCTTGATCAAGAAAATAATTCATCATTGAAAACACTTACGGTTACAGGGTGAGCTTAAGAAAAAACGTAAAATAAGGTAAATTGTGTAAAAAAATAAACATGTATGTATTTATCCATACAAGAATGACATCCATTACAGTATAATAAAGAGATAGTGCGCGCCTAATTCCTAGTTATCTGTAACTGACTTAGAAAATCCGGTGACTTCATCTCCTTACCAGTGGCGAAGGTATTTTGTTTGATAGCTTGCCAAGATTTGCAATAAAATCTTATTTATGACAGTGTACAGTTTAAGGTTAATTTATACATTAAAATCAGAAGAAAAACCTAAATTTACCACGATTTCATGATTACAACTAGTCTATGTTTCAGAAAATTATATGAAAATCTGTGCTTTCTTTGACTCTTTAATTATCTGCATGTTCAGCATGAAAGAACGATTTATCGATTTCTAGCTAAGTAAACAAAATTTGTCACTACTGTTAAAATGAATATACATCATGGGTATATTTCTTGATAGGAGACAATGTTTCAATACAAAAGTAACTACTTTATGTAATATTTAATTTAGCTCATGTCAAATTCACTTAGTATAAAGAGGATCCAATGACCAATACAATGCAATGCTTGTTCTTAGTGGGAACTTATACTCAATATGTGTTGTGGATGATTTAGTGTAATACCCCAACATTTACGTCATGGATGCCATTTTTTGAAAGAATGATGAAAAGTGTTTGTTTTTATTTTGGAATTTGACACTACATTCATATGGCTCGCGTAAAATAATACAATTTTGACTTATTTTGTATAATGTGGTAGATATAACTTCCTTAGGTATATATAAGTTATATAGCGTATTATATGCTTATAGGCAAAAATTACAGCAATTTGATTTCGACCATAATAGTTTGCGAGCATAGTATTAATTTGCTCTATTGTTGCAAGCTCAGTGAATAAGTTTTGAACGAATTTTGTTACGGTATGTGATCCTCCTGAAGCCCTTGTTTAAGGATGATGATAGGAGTCTGAGGTGTACAGTTAGAATCTTCTGACTGAGTCTGACACAAGGACTGTTCGAAGATTTGGAGAGAGGGTCAAATCCCTGTTTTTTTGTTCGAGCTATTTAGTACTAAGGCAATCCACCGGCGGAGAATGAAATAGACTAAAGATGAAAAACCATTTTATTCTTTTTTTCCAACATCTGTCAAAAAATCGGTGCGGCCGGACGATCACGACGTGTAACTCAAAATACCTTAAAACAAATTAAAGGACCTTTACTTGTACAAATGTATAGAGTGTTTTAGATGTTTAGATTAGTTCACAAAAATTAAATGATATGCTCTGAGAGATCTGTGAATTTTCATCGAAAAATGAATTTTTCCGCAAAATTTTGGCCTAAAATCGAATTTTTGTCTTCCCATTACCCAAAATAAAAACTTCAAAACGATTGCAATATGCACTGGCGTTAATTGGTGATTAATGTAAAGCATATGTGTGCAAAATTGTGCGATGTACAATGTTTAGTTTTAAGGAAGTTTTAGTGTTCAATAAATAAATCTCGCTCGCACAGGGATAACAGTAAGTCAGAACATAATTACGTCAGATTAAGGGATGTTTGTAGGCTGAGCTTTTGGGATGACAACTGCACAGAGCACTCTAATCACTGATAGTATTACTGGTTCTACATATACTTGACCCTCATTCGGTGAAACTCTATTTCAATAAACATTACAATCTGTTCCATTCGTTTCAGTTGAAATAATTCTCTGTTGGGTCATATTCTCTAGAATATGTTGAAATGGGGGTTAATATAATATGAGTATTTTGTTTAGACACATTATGCCTTTTAACGACGCATCGATAGGGACTACTATTTTGCTGGCCGTGAAATTGATTCGAATTTAATCAATTATAAAGCGCTACGAGTTTTTTCAGTGCTGTCTCGATTTCAACCGCAATCATTACTAATCTATTTTACCTGACTCAGCCCCTATTCGTATATTTACCAGTTTTAAAATCTCACAATGATGACAAGTAGATGAGACCTTGTTAACCTAGGATTTCTAATATTGGTCTATTTATTTAATTATTCGTAAGGGAATTTTTCCAAAAAGTAATATTTTTACTATTTTTCTCTTTAAAAAGTCCTCAATTCAATTTTACTCTGTAATTATTGAAATATACTGGTGTCAAAAATCAGATAATTCTTGGCCAATATTTAAAAATTTGGACCGAAAATTCCTCGACTTTTTAAGTTCCATCTTTAACATATATTTGTGAGATCAACGACTATTCTGAAATATTTAATTGTTGATAATTTTTAAGAACTTGCATTACTCCTATAAAATGTTATTTTTAAGTCTTTCGAGGTGATCGATCTGGTTTTTCCGTATATTCAAGTGCCAGAAAGGTCATATTTATTTTATTAATACTTTAGTAATAAATACAGGTTTTTTGCATTGGATAACATGGTACATCACAATGCGTATCAGCCCTAGGTGATAACCTGTATCAGCCCCGCAAATCATATCAGCCACTCCGCTGCTCGTGGAAAAAACCATTCTTGTCCGTACTACCCTCTTCTGCTTTTTTAGGTACCTGTCTGTTCATCATTATAGTAGCTGATTACACACTCTCGCAAGAACTATAGCAGCTCGTAAAACATGTCTTATTTTGAGTTTAAAGTTGATTGTAAGAGTTAAAATTTCATTGTATTATATAATGATATAGTTCTTGGTATTTATTACTGATAGTATTGGTAATTAACACAGGAATAAAATATGTACCATAATTTCAGCTTGATATTCACACCCTACGATTTATACAATTTATGTCTCTAATATGAGCTTAGATTGTTTGATTGTTATTAAGTATCTAAGTAGTATTAGTGACTAAACGAGAAAGTACTTGTCACACGAAAAAAGGCACATGACAATACAATACCATATTTCCCATATCACACCCTGTACAAGCCCTCGACCAATATTTAAGCCCTCAGGCCTTTCGGCCCTCGGCGAATAATTGGTGATCTCAGGCTGAATACGGGAATGTGTTATGGGATCAGTAGATGTATTGTTTATTCTCTATTCCATATTTTACTAAGATATATTAATCTTTTTTTTTTTTTATAATATCTTTTCTTATGATTAAGAAGACATTAATTGATGATAATCTTATCATCTCGATGTAAATGAGATATAATAATGCTGTTATTTATTGAACTTTAGTTATTTGTGTACGAATAAACAAGTACTACATGTACTACCTACGTGATACACTTTGTACATGCACTTTACTTCCATAATTACGCAAATGTTGAGGAAATCATTGTTAGATTAAACAGATAAAACTGGTCAAAGGAATAAAAAAAAAAATTTGTTTTGTTTATGCGTTTCACAAAAACGTTATTAATTGAAGGACAGGAAAGGACAAAGTACTGTATATTTCCAACTGACGAAGTATATTTTTTGTCTCTTTTCAATACAAATACGATGCTATTGTAGTTATTTAGAAAGTTTAACAATTGTGAAAATTAATAATTAACAATGAAGTGTAACATTTAGGTGTACTACAAATTCTCGTATCAAGCCGCAATGCTATGTTATATTGAATCATTGATTAAGACAGTTTATAATTACATGTTTTTGAAACGCCCCAAAATTATACAAGATCAATGCTGTACATATAGAATGACATTCTCCAAAGTCTATATAGTTATGAAATGGAAATATGACGCTAAAAAGTAGAAATACTTATTATTCTCTCGTTGGCAAATATTCATGTTGAAAATTGTCAAAAAATCACCCTTTGAGACACCCCTAAAGATTTTGGCCGATGACCTACACTTTTTCCTTATAATTTTATTCTTCGTTTTGGATAAAACTCTATTTTAGAATTTTTTATATCAACTTTTATATCGGCAAAAATGGAAGATTCCTATTATTTTTCTTTGCAGTTACGCATTTTCATGCCACTTTGAAACGTCCCCCAGAAATAATGACACGATGGACTATATGTTTTCCGTTGATTTAACTAATTAATACATATTTAATGATATCAAAATTTGAATTAAAATCCTCTATTTTAGAACGAATTATATCCGTCGTCGTTAAATGTGTGAGCCATGTAACAAAATGAAGTGTGCCAAGAACGACAACCACTCAGAAATCGTACAGTTCAAATAGTTACGTACTGTGTAAAGGTGCAGATTGATTTTACTTATTTGTTAGTTTTTGACTTATAACTTATTTTTTTAAACGTTTGTTAGAGAAAAAATTTTAACAAATGTTTGAAGAAAAACCTAAGTTATAAGACTGAAATAACAAATAAGTTATTTGATTATTATCTTTTTTAATATCATATATGTAGTGTTTTTCTATTCTTTGAAAGTTTTACAAGAATGTTGTAAAACGGGAGTTGACAGATATGTAAGGAAGAGAAAGGACCTACAGCTCTGTGCAAGAGAATGATTGCAGCTATGACTATTTTAAAATGCGCGCATGAATATTGATAAAAATATTACATACATGAATTCTGACAGAAATGAAAATAATACGAAAATATCAGATACATGTATAATATCACTAAGTGCATGAACTGCAAAACTTCAGGCCGGTATACGCTGCAGTGACATTAGACAGATAAAACTCTCACGCCGGTATAATCGTGTCGGAGTGACTTAGAGATAAATTCAACGCCGGTGAACGCTGCAGTAACATTACGAGTAATAAACTCACGCCGGTTATATCGGCCATGTCAGTGAGCATTAGAGGTGAAGACAAACACGTCCGACCGGTAGAGGCGCTTGGTGCTTAGCAAGTAAAACTACACGCCGGTATACCTGCAAAGTGACATTAGAAGTAAAACTCACGCCGGTATACGCTGCAGTGACTGACAGTTAGAGATAAAATTCACCGCCGGTAAGTACGCTGCAGTACATTAGAGGAGAAACTCACGCCCCCCCCCCCACCGCGGTATACGCTTCAGTGACATTAGCAGAATAAATTCAACGCGGTATACGCTGCAGTGACATTAGAGATAAACTCACGCCGGTATACGCTTGCAGTGACATTAGAGAAATAAAACTCACGCCGGTATACGCTGCAAGTAACATAGAGGTTAAAACTCACGTCCGGTTTATAACGCTGTGACATTGACTTGGTAAAACCAACGTCGGTATACGCTTCAGTTGACATTAGAGATAAACTCTCACGCCGGTATACGCGGCAGTGACATTAGACATAATCCTCACGCCGGTATGCTGCAGTGACATTAGAGCATAAAACTCACGCCGCGTATACGCTGCAGTGACATTAGAGCGTAAAACTCACGCCCGGTAACCGCTGTGCACAGTGACATTAGTAGGTAAAATCAACGCAGGTATACCGCTGCTGCACAGTGAACATCTAGAGGTAAAACTTCACGCCTGGTATACGCTGCAGTGACATTAGAGTAAAACTCACGCCGGTATATGCTGCAAGTAACATTAGAGATAAAACTCAACGCCGTATAACGCTGCAGTGACATTAGAGGAAAAACTCACCCGCCGGTATTTCCGCTGAGTGACCTTAGAGATAAAACTCACGCCGGTATACGCTGCGTGACATTAGAGATAAAACTCTCACGCCGGTATACTGCAGTGACATTAGAGATAAAACTGCAGCGCTTCTTACGAGCAATCTACATGCAAAGAATGCTCGTGTGAAGCTCTGCAGTTTATATTTTCATGTATCTTCAAAAGAATTATATCTTTAATTGTGAGCTCGAGCTGTCATTATTAGTTTAGTTTTGTAATGATACCTTTGGATGTGTACGTATTTTCCCTTCAAACTTTACTCTTTCACAACAAAGGAAATGGAATTTTAAATAATATGTGTTGAATAGGAGATTTTATAGTCAAAAGAACTTTCTAAAAAGGACAATTCTACGTACACTTAATGTAAAACGATTCCAATTATATAGAAAATATTATACATGGTGAAATGTCTATCACTGTATTCGATCAATCAGAACAACTGATCATCTGATCAAGGGCTGATATTAACCGAGGGCTGATGTTGATCTAGGGCTGATATTGATCAAGGGTTAATATTATATATTGTTATGAATTTTACCGTGTGGTATTCCAGTTTTCTCATACTGCTGATGCATGAATAATGTGCCATTCATATGCAATTACAAAAATTTATATTTATAAATATTTTTTTTGAAATTTATTTATACCAATTACGACAACAATTTGATGTACAAACGTGAAAATCCTAAAATTGCGGAAACTTTTATCACTGCAATTTATGTTAGCCATACACGATTGCAGTCTGCGATAGTAATCACTGGGTTTTTTATCGCTAATGTCACTTCAAAGTTTAAATTCTAAGTAAATGCTGTCCTATCGGGAGAATTGATGCAAACTTTTTAATATTGTTAATGATATGATCATTTTTGATATACGAACTATAAGTGATTCAGGCATAGAGAACTATCGAACAATCAAGTAAAATCCTGATCAAATGGTGCTGTATTCAGATACCTCGCCACGTGTCGTTAAAAATAACGTTGTACCCTGATACCTAGGACACGTGTCAATTAAGTATGACGCTGTACCCAGATACCTACCCGTGGGGGTCCGGGTTAGAATAGGTCCCCAGCATCCCCTTGCGCGTCGTAAGAGGCGATTGAATGGGGTGGTGATTCGGATGAGAGCGGATAAACCGAGGCCCCGTGTCACAGCAGGTGTGGCACGAAAAAAACCCTCCCTGCTCAATGGCACTGAGTGCCGAGAATAGGCCTAAATTTGCAGCCTTTCACCGGCAATGGTGACGTCTCCATATGAGTGAAATATTCTTGAGTGGGACGTAAAACAATAAATAATCAATCAATCAACCCACAAACCAATTAAACATAACCCAGACCATGGCCACGTGTCAATTAGGTATGACACTGTATCCAGATATTAGACCATGTGTCAATTAAGTATGACACTGTACCCAGAAACCTAGTCACGTGTCAGTTAAGTATGACCCTGTACTCAGAAACCTAGTCACGTGTCAGTTAAGTATGTACGCTTACCCATCAGATACCTAGTCACGTGTCAGTTAAGCATGACGCTGTACCCAGATTCTTATGTCCACGTGTCAATTAAGTATGACACCTGTACCCAGACTACCTAGTACGTGTCAGTTAAGTATGACACACTGTACTCAGAACCTAGTCACGTGTCAGTTAAGTATGACGCTGTACCCATCAATACCTAGTCACGTGTCAGTTAAGCATGACGCTAGTCCAATTACTTAGTACGTGTCAATTAAGTATGACGCTGTATCAGATACCTAGTCACGTGTCAGTTAAGCATGTGCTGTACCCAGATACTTTGCCCGTGGTCACTTATCTCAGATACCTAGGCCACGTGTCAGTTAAGTAATGACACGTGTAATCTCAGATACCTAGGCCACGTGTCAGTTAAGTATGAAATTGTACTCAGATACCATAGGCCACGTGTCAGTAAGTATGACACTGTATTCAGATACCTTTCATGTGTCAGTTTAAGTATGATATAGAAATGAACTCTTTATTTTTTACGGTGATGCAAGGTATCACCGAATTTTAGACGGTTAAAACTCATCAATGCGCCGAAGCGCATTGATGAAAAAGTTTTACCGGTCTAAAATCTCGGTGATAATCCTGCATATCACCCGAAACAATATAAGATTTATTTCTTATCATTTAATTTTATATTACAACAACAAAACAATGTCCATTAGACTTTACTTGTTGTTCAGGTGTGATCGAAAATCACCTCAATTCTTAAAAGGTGTTTTAACCAATGAGAATCGGCGCTAGGTGATCACGTGAAATAAAATTAAATGATACTGTATTTCAGATACCTAGGCCAAGTGTCAGTTAAGTATGACACTGTTATTCAGATACCTGTCATGTGTCAGTTAAAGTCTGATACTGTACCGCAAGATACCTGTCACGTGTCAGTTAAGTATTACGCTGTACATAGATGAGTTAAGGTATGACAGTGCCAGATACCAAGTCACGCGTAAGTAGTATGAGTTACATGTATACATATATACCTAGTCACGTGTCAGTTCAGTTATGACTGTGCCCAAATACCATGTGTCAGTTAAGTATGACTTCTGTGCCCAGGTACTTACATGCATACATTGTAATTAATGCATTACTGAAATATCAGTTCTTTTCTGATGGAGGTTAGTTCGGTATTCCGCCAAACGCTTTAGTGGGTACGTATGTACATGCATACAATACATAATATAGGCTGGTGATATAGATAAACCATAAAGGTTATAAAAGTGATAAATTTGTTTACATCGCCGTTGGTATACTACATTAAACCTGACCAATATAAAGAATTTTGTTTCAATTAGGGCCATTTAAAATCGAATATGAAATAATCATTTATTTCCTTAAAGAAAGATGATGATAATCGCCTTTTGTTTGAGGTATTTATTCTGAATTCAACGTCATTAGCTTACTGGATTTGTTTTTTCATGCCGTCCGTGGTGGTTTCATGGCGTGTGGTAATCGTCCTTTAGTATACATGAAACGCAGCAATACGCTTTGTACTCACCGCGTGAATTTGAAAATATATTTTGTGTCTCACCATGCAAGAGTTCACAAAGGGAAATAACTATTGGGCAATTCAGATGATGCATTTTGTTATTTGTCTGATTGCCCTCCACCCGCCACCTCGTTTCGCACGGAATCGGAGTTATTAGTGCAGTAAAAGAATGACTGATGCTTTTCAATTAGAGCAATCGAGAGTTTTTCCGAATGGGAATCCGATTTCAGGTTGGATCAGCATTTTGTACTAATCCGGGTCTTTTTATGACAATGAACAAACATTAATTAGTAATGGATAGAGAAAATATTCCTTCATTGATTGATATCGATGTCAGAACATTCGTTTTTTTAAATTTGTTTTCTCGGAAAAAGTGCTAGATTGATTGAAATCATTGACACTTTAAATTTATTTCAAATTGTAGTTTATTCATTAATGGAGATGAATCTATTTACACAAGGCAAAATACAACAACCTTTAAGTTACAATCTTTTTTTTTTTAATTTTCAGATTTTGATAGTTGGTGTTTACATGTATGTGACAACTGTATCCAGATAGAGTCATATATTCGCACAGAAATGTGCAAAAAACGGTTTTCTGGACGTTACATTGGTATACCTATGAAAGATATCTGAAATGTGGACTTGATCATATATTGATAGGTTTCGCTTTGTTTCTAATCGAAAGATAATTATAAAAACCTCAGATAACCCAAACTATTGCAACAACTGAAAAATCCAATATCAGGCAGATTGAAGACATAGATAAACGAAGATTTAACGGAAAATTGCGTCTTTACTACAGTAGAAGAAGCGAAACAAATTCCAAATAAGGATTAAAATGTTTCAATATACATATTATAAATTAAACCTAAAATATAAATATTTAAGAATAAAATAATTCCGGGAATATGCAGTCAAAATTTTATAAAAGATCATTAGGTCATGGCTCCTCAACAATAGCGTGATTGAGGGAAATAGCAATGCCTGCACACATTGAACATCAGTTGCTTCCAAAAAAATGAATCTCATTTGCCAATCGAAATGCAAGATATTTTTTTTTTCAGGTTAGAAAACTTTCGACTTTCGCCAGTTTCCTTTATCTATTAACTAACGTCCTAAGGGAAGCAATTTGCATGATAAACAAGATCCCGGAATAAAGAAGTCACAGGCCATACCGCCATGGCTGATAGAAATTTCTAAATTTGACTGTAACATAATATTTATTCACGGCTTTGATAACTCCGGTGGCTTTTTATGAATGAATGGGACCGAACACTCCGAGGTCAATGTTGAATGGGCAGGTGAGGTATTGCTGTATCTTAAGTACCCCATCTATGCACGTCACAGGCGAGGCTACTCGACTGTGAAGACAAACATAATTCTCCCTCGCTTATATCCGTAGTTATGTTCATAATTCTATCGTTTAACTTTCAATAACTTTAAACCCCTCAATTTCAGTTCATTCATAAAATCAGTAATTTAAACTCCTCCACCCTAATTTAACGTAACCAATCAACAGAAAATCTAACGCGATGGAAGGTATTATATTCTCATACTATATACTAGGCAACTGCATATTCTCTTACGGAAATTACAAAAACAGAAATCCCAATCTTAGTAGTGTACAAGAAAAAAAAAGCTCTGAAGTACAATATTTCCATGAAATACTTTTTTTCTGTCGTGAATATGCAAGCTCCTCAGTTATTCAACATGGTAAGTTGATTTGCTAGTTATCTTGTGGTGTGGTTTCTTTTTATTTTATATAAAGAATCAGATGAGTATTAATGAAAGTGCTTTTATGAATGAAAGGGCTCTCTAAAGTGAAGTTGCCACAAACTTAAAAGTAGGACAATGTTGTAGAAGGATATAGCATGGAAAAACGTAAGAAGACGAAGACAAAACAAGCTTTCTGTCCCCATGCCAGTACAGCACAGACAGGAAAATATCTAACGGGCATTCGTCACCATGCACCAGGATTCCTCCAAGATTTAGAATGTTGTGATAGTCCTTCAAATCCAATGCTTGCTGCGAGAGCACGTGCTGGCGAATCACAGATCCGAGGTTATGGTGAAGATCGGCAAACGGAACTTCTGTCGAAAGCCCGTCTTATCGTGCGAACATCTTCCGTCCACAACGGGTCAAGAAGGACTTCACGTGAGTGATATCTTGCTTCTACGCCAACAGTCAAAGTAATAAAAATATCCTGAAAGGCCCGAAAGATCCACGTAAACAAGAGTTCGAATGTCACGGACGGACAACAAGCTTTCCGGATTCGGGATAGCTCACGGACATTCAAAGATAATATCATTTCCAATGAGCAAATGCATAACAACATTAACAAGAATCGATACATTCCGAGATTTGGACACAAATACGAGAATCTAATTTCATACGATATGAAAAATTGTCACCAATAGAGAAATTTAGAAATGCATGATCTAAGAATATTTCGAGAGGGAAACCTTCCATGATGAACATTCTGATCAGTAGACGTGTCTCCAATAGCACAATGAAAATACAAGGAAGAAACAATAGCTGTTATTCTCCTCGAACCCAGTCTTGAAACGGGCTGTTCGATCCTGGCATACAAGTGTAGTTGCTTATGCAATTTGTTTTTGACTAGTCAGAAACCCACAGAAACAAAGGACATGTGTTTACTTCTAAGGTTTGCCTTCAGTCATCGCCAGGCATTTCCCAGCGTTCCCCATCAATTAGCATGATCCGAAAAGTGATCCCACCACAAAAAAAAGTATCATTTGAATTTAGATGAACAAAAACTATATAATTTTTTATTCAGTTGAGGCTTTGTTTCGTTACTTTTTTCAATTTGTCTGTGTGTGAATGACAAATGCCATTTAACTGATACGTCTGCGTGCATTCAAGGGATGCCTATAATTCTGCGGCTGGCATGACAGGAGCTGGAAATATTGCACCACCGGAAATTTAAGATTCATCTATGCGCTTGTTCGTCTTCTCTAAATTTGCGGTTTAAATGTGGAAAGCAAGCAGAGATCATTTTGCTGCTGAAAGGAGTAGAATGTCTAATATCTAATGTTGTTATTACGCAATCAACCTTATATTTTTAAAAGTTGAACCTCATGTATTTGGATTCACTAACAGAGAGCTGAAATTCATACATGCCATCCTGAGCAATCGGATATTTGGCATCAATCTAAACCGGAAGGAAATGAGGATCACGTGCTATGCCCCTATATA
>CAJDSM010044414.1:14955-34766 GCA_903981925.1 Ostrea lurida
TCATACTTAACTGACCACGTGGCCTAGGTATCTGAGATTACAGTGTCAATTACTTAACTGGACACGTGGCCTAGGTATCTGAATAAGTGACCCGGCTAAAGTATCTGGGTACAGGCATCATGCTTACTGACGTGACTAGGTATCTGATACAGCGTCAGTACTTAATTGACACCGTGACTAAGTCAATTTGGCGTAGCGTCATGCTTAACTGACACGTGACTAGGTATCTGATGGGTACAGCGTCATACTTAACTGACACGTGACTAGGTTCTGAGTACATGTGTCATACTTAACTGACACGTACTAGGTATCTGGGTACAGGTGTCATACTTAATTGACACGTGACTAAGAATCTGGGTACAGCGTCATGCTTAACCTGACACGTGACTAGGTATCTGATGGGTACAGCGTCATACTTAACTGACACGTGACTAGGTTTCTGGTACAGTGTGTCATACTTAACTGACACTGACTAGGTTTCTGGGTACAGTGTCATACTTAATTGACACATGGTCTAATATCTGGATACAGTGTCATACCTATTACACGTGCCATGGTCTGGGTTATGTTTAATTGGTTTGTGGGTTGATTGATTGATTATTTATTTGTTTTACGTCCCACTCAAGAATATTTCCACTCATATGGAGACGTCACCATGCCGGTGAAAGGCTGCAAATTTAGGCCTATGCTCGGCACTCAGTGCCATTGAGCAGGGAGGGTTTTTTTCGTGCACACCTGCCTTGACACGGGCCTCGGTTTTATCCCGGTCTCATCCGAATGACCGCCCCATTCAATCGCCTCTTACGACACGCAAGGGGATGCTGGGGAACCTATTCATAACCCGGACCCCCACGGGTAGGTATCTGGGTACAAGCGTCATACTTAATTGACACGTGTCCTAGGTATCAGGGTACAACGTTAATTTTTAACGACACGTGGCGAGGTATCTGAATACGCAGCCATTTGATCAGGATTTTACTTGATTGTTCAGTAGATTCTCTATGCCTGAATCACTTATAGTTCGTATATCAAAAATGATCATATCATTAACAATATTTAAGAATTGTGCATCAATTCTCCCGATAGGACAGCATTACTAGAATTTAAACTTTGAAGTGACATAGCGATAAAAAAACCAGTGATTTACTATCGCAGACTGCAATCGTGTATGGCTAACATAATTGCAGTTGATAAAGTTTCCGCAATTTTAGGATTTTCCGTTTTGTACATCAAATTGTTGTCGTAATTTGGTATAAATAAATTTCAAAAAAATATTTATAAATATTAAATTTTTTAATTGCATTAGAATGGCACATTAATTCATGCATCAGCAGTATGAGTGAGAAACTGGAATACCACCACGTAAAATTCATAACAATATATAATATTAACCCTTGGATCAAATCAGCCCTAGATCAACTAGCCTCGTTAATATCAGCCCGTGATCAGATGATCAGTTGTTCTGATTGACGAATACAGTGATAGACATTCATCAGTGATAATATTTTCTATAAATTGGAATCGTTTTACATTAAGTGTACGAGTGAATATGTCCTTTTTAGAAGTTCTGACTATAAAATCTCCTATTCAACACATAATATTTAAAATTCCATTTCCTTGGTTATGGAAAGAGTAAAGTTTGAAGGGAAAATACGTACACATCCAAAGGTATCATTACAAAACTAAACTAATAATGACAGCTCGAGCTCACAAAAGATATAATTCTTTTGAAGATACATGAAAATATAAACTGCAGAGCTTCACACGAGCATTCTTGCATGTAGATTGCTCGTAGAAGCGCTGCAGTTGTTATCTCTCATGTCACTGCAGCGTATACGCGTGAAGTTTTACTCTAACTGTACTGCAGCGTATATCCGCGTGAGTTTCTCTAATGTCACTGCAGTATACCGGCGTGAAGTTTTATCTCTAATGTCACTGCAGCGTATACCGGCGTGAGTTTTATCTCTAAGGTCACTGCAGCGTATACCGGCGTTGAGTTTTTCCATCTAATGTCACTTAGCATGCGTATACCGGCGTGAGTTTTATCTCTAATCGTTTACTGCAGCAGTATACCGGCGTAAGTTTTATCTCTAATGTACTGACAGCGTATACCCGGCGTGAATTTTACCTCTAATGTTCCACTGTGCACAGCGTATACCGGCGTAGATTTTACCTACTAATGTCACTGTGACAGCGTTACGGCGTGAGTTTTACCTCTAATGTCCTGCAGCGTTACCAGGCGTGAGTTTTTCTCTAATGTCATGCAGCAATACCGGCGTGAGATTTATGTCTATGTCACTGCCAGCGTATACCGCGTGAGTTTTATCTCTAATGTCACTAGAAGCGTATACCGACTGTGAAGTTTTATCTCTAAAGTCACTAGTGCACTAAGCGTTATAACCGGACGTGAGTTTTTTACCTCTAATGTATCGCAGCGTATACCGGCGTGAGTTTTATTTCTCTAATGTCAACTGCAGCGTATACCGCGTGAGTTTTTATGTCTAATGTCACTGCAGCGATATACCGACGTTGATTTATTCTCTAATGTCTCACTGAAGCGTCTACCGACGTGAGTTTTACTCTAATGTTTACTGGCAGCGCTATACCGGCGTGATTTTACTCTTAATGTCACTGCAGCGTATACCGGCGTGAGTTTATGTCTAATGTCACTGCAGCGTATTACCGGCGTGAGTTTTATCTACTAGCAAACTGAAGCGTATACCGACGTTGAGTTTATTACCTCTAAAATGTCACTGAAAGCGTTACCGGCGTGAGTTTTTACTCTAATGTTACTTGCAGCGTATCCGGCGGAAGTTTATCTCTAAGTCACTGGCGACACGATGATACCGGCGTGAGAAGTTTTATCTGCTAATGTCACTCGCAGCGATATACCGGCCGAGTTTTGCAGTTGCATGCATTAGTGATATTATACATGTATTGAATATTTCTTCGTATTATTGGTCATTTCTGTCAGAATTCCATTGTATGTAATAATTTTTATCAATATTCGATGCGCGCATTTTAAAATGTCCATAGCTGCAATCATCTTCTTGCACAGAGCTGTATGTCCTTTCTCTTCCTATACATATCTTGTCAACTCCCGTTTTACACACATTCTTGTAAAACTTTTCAAAGAAGAGAAAAAACACTACATATATGATATTAAAAATAAGAATAATAAGTCAAATAAACTTATTTTGTTTATTTCAGTCTATATAACTTAGGTTTTTCTTCAACACATTGTGTTAAAATTTTTGCTCTAACAAACGTTTAAAAAAATAAGTATAAGTTCAAAAAACTAACAATAAGTAAAATCAATCTGCACACTTACACAGACTACATATTTGAACTGTCGATTTCGAGTGGTTCGTCGTTCTTGGCACCACTTCAGGTTTTGTTACATGGCTCACACAATTTAAACGACACGGATATAATTCGTTTCTAAAATAGAATTTTTTTAATTCAAATTTTTGATATCAATTAATTGTATGTATCTAATAGTATACATCAACGGAAAAAACATATGTCATCGCTTCATTATTTTCTGTGGGGACCGTTTTCAAAAAGTAGGCCCATGAAAAATGCGTTAACTTGCAAAGAAAATAAAGAAATCGTCCATTTTTGCGATATAAAAATTGATATAAAAAATTCTAAAATAGAGTTTTAATCCAAAACAAGAATAAGTAATTATAAGGAAAAAGTGTAGGTCATCGGCCAAATTCTTTTAGGGGGCTGCTCAAAGGTGATTTTGACAATGTTTCACATGAAGTATAGTTGCCAACCGAGAGAATAAAATAATTGTACTCAGATACCTAGGCCACGTGTCAGTTAAGTATGACACTGTATTCAGATACCTTGTCATGTGTCAGTTAAGTATGATATAAGAAATGAATCTTATATTTTTTCGGGTGATGCAGGTATCACCGAATTTTAGACGGTAAAACTCATCAATGCGCGAAGCGCATTGATGAAAAGTTTTACCGTCTAAAATCTCGGTGATAACCTGCATATCACCCGAAACAATATAAGATTTATTTCTTATCATTTAATTTTATATTACAACAACAAAACAATGTCCATTAGACTTTACTTGTTGTTCAGGTACGTGATCGAAAATCACCTCAATTCTTAAAAGGTGTTTTAACCAATGAGAATCGGCGCTAGGTGATCACGTGAAATAAAATTAAATGATACTGTATTCAGATACCTAGGCCAAGTGTCAGTTAAGTATGACACTGTATTCAGATACCTTGTCATGTGTCAGTTAAGTATGATACTGTACCGCAAGATACCTTGTCACGTGTCAGTTAAGTATTACGCTGTACATAGATGAGTTAAGTATGACAGTGCCCAGATACCAAGTCACGCGTAAGTTAAGTATGACGTTACATGTATACATATATACCTAGTCACGTGTCAGTTCAGTATGACTGTGCCCAGATACCATGTGTCAGTTAAGTATGACTCTGTGCCCAGGTACTTACATGCATCACATTGTAATTAATGCAATTACTGAAATATCAGTTCTTTTCTGATGGAGGTATGTTCGGTATTCCGCCAAACGCTTTAGTGGGTACAGTATGTACATGCATACAATACATAATATAGGCTGGTGATATAGATAACCATAAAGGTTATAAAAGTGTAAAATTTGTTTACATCAGCCGTTGGTATACTACATTAAACTGACCATATAAAGAATTTGTTTCAATTAGGCCATTAAATCGAATATGAAATAATCATTTATTTCCTTAAAGAAAGATGATGATAATCGCCTTTTGTTTGAGGTAATTTATTCTGAATTACTCATTAGCTTACTGGATTTGTTTTTTCATGCCGTCCGGGTGGTTTCATGGCGTGTGGTAATCGTCCTTTAGTAAATACATGAACGCAGCAATACGCATTTGTACTCACCGCGTGAATTTGAAAATATATTTGTGTCTCACCATGCAAGAGTTCAACAAAGGGAAATAACTATTGGGCAATTCAGATGATGCATTTTGTTATTTTGTATGATCATGTCGTTTCTGCACCGGAATCGGAGTATTAGTGCAGTAAAAGATGACTGATGCTTTTCAATTAGAGCAAATCGAGAGTTTTCCGAATGGGAATCCGATTTCAGGTTGGATCAGCATTTTGTACTAATCCGGGTCTTTTTATGACAATGAACAAACATTAATTAGTAAGTGATAGAGAAAATATTCCTCATTGATTGATATCGATGTCAGAACATTCGTTTTTTTAAATTTGTTTTCTCGGAAAAAGTGCTAGATTGTTGAAATCATTGACACTTTAAATTTATTTCAAATTGTAGTTTATTTCATTAATGGAGATGGAATCTATATTACACAAGGCAAAATACAACAACCTTTAAGTTACAATCTTTTTTTTTTTAATTTTCAGATTTTGATAGTTGGTGTTACATGTATGTGACAACTGTATCCAGATGAGGTCATATATTCGCACAGAAATGTGCAAAAACGGTTTCTGGACGTTACATTGGGTATACCTATGAAGATATCTGAAATGTGGACTTGATCATATATTGATAGGTTTCGCTGTGTTTCTAATCGAAAGATAATTATAAAACCTCAGATAACCCAAACTATTGCAACAACTGAAAAAATCCAATATCAGGCAGATTGAAGACATAGAAGAAACGAAGATTTAACGGAAAATGCGTCTTTACTACAGTAGAAGAAGCGAACAAATTCCAATAATAAGGATTAAAAATGTTTCAAATATACATATTATAAATTAAACCTAAAATATAAATATTTAAGATAAAAATAATTCCGGGAATAGGCAGTCAAAATTTTATAAAAGATCATTAGGTCATGGCCTCCTCAACAATAGCGTGATTGAGGGAAATAGCAATGCCTGCACACATTGAACATCAGTTGCTTCCAAAAAAATGAATCTCATTGCCAATCGAATGCAAGATATTTTTTTTTTTTCAATTAGAAACTTTCGACTTTCGCCAGTTTCCTTTATCTATTCTAACGTCCCCTAAGGGAGCAATTTGCATGATAACAAAGATCCCGGAATAAAGAAGTCACAGGCCATACCGAATGGCTGATAGAAATTTCTAAATTTGACTGTAACATATTTATTCACGGCTTTGATAACTCCGGTGGCTTTTTATGAATGAAATGGGACCGAACACTCCGAGGTCAATGTTGAATGGGCAGGTGAGGTATTGCTGTATCTTAAGTATCCCCATCTATGACGTCACAGGCGAGGCTACTCGACTGTGAAGACAAACATAATCTCCCTCGCTTATATCCGTAGTTCATTCATAAATTCTATCGTTAACTTTCCCATAACCTTTAAACCCCCTCAATTTCAGTTCATTCATAAAATCAGTAATTTAAACTCCTCCCCCTATTTAACGTAACCAATCACAGAAATCTAAACGCGATGGAAGGTAATATTTTCTCATACTTATACTAGGCAACTGCATATTCTCTTACGAATTACAAAACAGAAATCCCAATCTTAGTAGTGTACAAGAACAAAGCTGAAGTACAATATTTCCATGAAATACTTTTTTTCTGTCGTCGAATATGCAAGCTCCTCAGATTCACAGGTAAGTTGATTTGCTAAGTTATCTTGTGTGTGGTTTTTTTTTATTATTATATAAAATCAGATGAGTATTAATGAAAGTGCTTTTATGAATGAAAGGGCTTCTAAAGTGAAAGTTGCAAACTTAAAAGTAGAAATGTTGTAGGAAGGATATAGCATGGAAAACGTAAAGAAGACGAAGACAAAACAAGCTTTCTGTCCCCACTGCCAGTACAGCACAGACAGGAAAAATAATCTGAAACGGCATATCGTCACCATGCACCAGGATTCCTCCAAGATTTTAGAATGTTGTGACACGGTCTTCAAATCCAAAGCCTTGCTGCGAGAGCACGTGCTGCAGAATCACAGATCCGGGTATGTGTGCAAGATCTGCAAACGGAACTTCTGTCGAAAAGCCCTTCTTCGTCGACATCTTTCCGTCCACAACGGTCAGAAGGACTTCCGGTGTCCGTTTTGCTCCTACGCAACAAGTCATAAAAGTAATCTAGAAAGGCACCGAAAGATCCACAGTAAACAAGATGTTTCCGAATGTACGGAGGACAAAAGCTTCTCGGATTCGGAGATAGCTCACGGACATTCAAAAGATGATATCATTTCCAATGAGCAAATGCATAACCAATTAACAAGAACGATACATTCCGAGATTGTGACAAAATACGAGAACCTATTTCATAGATATGACAATTGTCCAATAGAGAAATTAGAAAATGATGATCTAGAAAATTCGAGGGAAACCTTCCATGATGACAATATGAATCAAGTAGAACTGTCTCCAATGCAAAATGAAAATAACAGGAGAAAACAATGCTGTATTCCTCCGACCCCAGTGAAACGGCTGTTGACCTGGCCATACAAGTGTAGTTTATGCAATTGTTATTTTACTAGTCAGAACCAAGAACAAAGGCATGATTGTGTTCTTCATAAGGACAGTTTCCCCAGCGTCCCCATAATATGCATGATCCGGAAAGGTATTCCCCCACAAAAAAAGTATCATTTGTAAATTTTGTGATACAAAATATTAAATTATTGTCAGTTATGAAGCTTTTGTTTCTTACTTTTTTCAATTTATACTGATGTGTGCAAAATGACCATCTAAACTGAACTCTGCGTGCATTCAGAGGGATGCCTTATTCTGCGGCTGGCATGAAAGTGAAATTTGCACCACACGAAATTAATATTCATCATGCGCTTGTTCTGTATCTCTAATTGCGAGTTTAAATTTAGGAAAAGCAGAAGATCATTTTGCTGCTGAAGAGTGAATGTCTATATCTAACTGTTTTATTAGACCAATCACCTTAATTCTTTTAAAAGTTGACCTCATGTGATTACTGAACAGAGAGCGAATTCATACATGCATCTGAGGAATGGATATTTGGATCAATCTAACCGGAAGAAATGAGGAATCACGTTGCAATGCCCCTAATAATACAAATGATCTACAAATTATATTTCCCTAAATAATAAACTTCTCAGTGTCCAGTCTTTGCATATCGAAAGAAGATACATATAATATATGATAACTTTGTTTTTAAATGCATAAAATGGGCTTGCTTCTCATTGAAGATGGTTATTTGTGTTACATGTATAGGCCTATATTTTCATCGGAAAATGAAATACATTGAAACTGTAAAGGACCATTGTTGCATGATAAAACATATGCAGTATGAATGTTCAATTAATTAATATTGAATGATCGAAGACATTAATCGAGCATAACACTCAGTAAATAACATGAAATGTCTTATCTCCTACCAAGAAGACCTCACGGGTGATAATTATAATATGTATTGATTAGATTGCTAATTTATTAGTTATTATATTCGACATTTCAAATGGTTCTTGGAGTTGAAGAACCTTTTGAAATGTCGAAATTAATCCAGTCATTATTTAAGGGACTGTAGTGCAATGTATAATTAATTGATTGAGACAAATTCTCATCATATTGAAAATGGCAAGAACAGATGTGATTCAAAATAAAAACAGAAACCTACACTCTACTCTACTTACATTAAAGTCGCTTATTGTGAGCTCTCTGTTATACTGAAGCTATAGAATAAATCCCATATCCGTCCCCTGAATTTCAGTGTATGCCGAGTAGACTGTATTTCATTCCGACAATTGTTGGTGGGTTTTTTTGGTTGGAATTTGTAAAAATACCCCCCCCCCCAATGAAATAATTTTATAATGTTTGTTTACATGTCACATGGATGTATGATTAATGCGCAGTGAAAACAGGAATTTGGTCATGATTATTTTTATGCTTGCTCAGAATGTTCCTAAAACGTCTTAGGAATTTACAGGATTGTTTTGCACAAGTAAAAAATATCCCGTTGTGTTGTATTGTTTGGGTTCGGCAAACTTTACGACATGCAACAGATTAGGGGTATGAAATTTCACACCTGCTTTCCAGTCTTATTTTTGTCAGCACAGACGAATTTTGTGCATACAGACTCGCGTATATATTAAATATATTTTTAGGTCCATGATGTACACGAAACGCGCTACTTAAATTGTAAAATTGAAGCCCCTACGTATAGATAGCGAAATTCATAGCCCTGGGTGAGGGTTCAGACCCTAGGGTGTGCCCAATATAACCTTGAAATGAACATGTATTAAATCTTAGAAAATCTTCTCTACTTTCAGATATGTATTTGATAAAGGTTATGAAGTCTATGAACCCCCTATTAAACTTGTGAAGTTCATTGCCCTGGGTCAGGGTTCAGACCCTAAAACGGTGCCAATATGGCCATACATTGAAAATATTAAGTTCAAAATAATCTTCTCTACTCCAATATATCTGAAAAAATATAAATACATGACCATGATATCCATGAAGCGCTTTACTTATATTGTTGTGAAATTCATGGCCCCTAGGTCAGGGATTCAGGCTTTAGGGTTGGGTCAATATGATTATATAGTAAAAATAAATCTTCGAATCTTCTTTGCTTCTATATATATTTGAGAAAATTTTGATGTTCATGAATCTTTCTACTTATATTGTGGAACCCTGGAGATGAGTGATTCGTATGCTTCAAATTTTCATTTTGTTTCTTGTGTAACTGAATAGGAATCGTATGCATATTTTGAAAGATGGTAAACAGGTGGATATAGATAGGCGAAGTTAACATCGTGTTAAACGTAATCATAATTCCAAACAAACATATACAAAGTCCAGTACAGGGCAACACGGACCTCCTACAAAAGCGAAGACAGGATCAGGTGCCATGGAGGAGTAACCATCCTCTGCTGACCGGTCACACCTGCCGTGAGCCCTTAGTCGAAATAAGGTAAACAGGATTATATGTTTATGCACGTGTTTAGAATTATATGTTCATGCACGTGTTCAGAATTATATGTTTATGCATTAGTTGAGTTTTATACGTTTATGCATTTGTTTAGAATTTTATGTGTGCATTCTCGTGTTCAGAATTATATGTTCATGCACGTGTTCAGAATTATATGTTTATGCATTAGTTGAGTTTTATACGTTTATGCATTTGTTTAGAATTTTATGTGTGCATTCTCGTGTTCAGAATTATATGTTCATGCACGTGTTCAGAATTATATGTTAATGCATTTTTAGTTTATATACGTTTATGCATTTGTTTAGAAATGTCATGCGTGCATGCTCGTGTTCAGAATTATATGTTCATGCACGTGTTCAGAAATTTTATATGTTAATGCACGTGTTCAGAATTATATGTTTAGTTTTATACGTTTATGCATTTGTTTAGAATTTCATGCGTGCATGCTTATGTTTATGCACGTGTTTTGAATTATTCGTTTATGCACGTGTTAAGAATTATGTATACGTGCTTATGTTTAGAATATGTGTACATGCTCGTGTTCAGAATTATGTGTACACACACACGTGTTCAATGATTATCGTTTAACAATGTGAGAGGGGGGATTCGGAAGAAAAGTTGGTAGTTGGGCCAACGATGTTTAGCCAAATCTTCAATATCCCAACTGTGGGTGGATGAAATCTAGCACAAGGTCTGCTTAAAAAAGCATTCGTAAATCATGGGGTGGGGTTACACCCATGACTGTCTCAAAAACATTCTTTTTTCACCAAACTTGCTTACTTTTCATTCACTACTATATCATATAAAGTTTTCATTCACTACTATGTCATATAAAGGGGGGTGCGAAAACCAAAGTGTCTTTATTAAAAAATAATGGTGATTGTCCAAGTGGAGGTTAGGGTGGGGAGGGGGGCATCTTCCACGAATTATGTGTACCTAATAAACCTTGGTTGGACAAGCTCGATCAAGTTTTCTGAGCAGCCTGTCATTTATCGAACATGCAATGCGTAGCATGTTTTAAAGCAAACCAGGTTTTATTGCAAAGGCAAATGTTTTTTACAAGTATGTTTAATAATATATGAAGTTCCTAACGATTAGCATGATGAAGTCACCAGGCTACAAATTAGTTCCAACTCTTTGATTGACAGAATATTTTAAAGACTTCCATACACGTTTTATCACTATATTGCACTGTATATCTTGTGATAGTGCAATATCACTGTATGTCTTACAGAGTGTAATATCACAGTATATATCTTCTGATTGTGCAATATCACTGTATAAATTCTGATAGTGCAGTATCACTGTATGTCTTCTGATAGTGCAATATCACTGTATATCTTATGATAGTGCAATGTCACTGTACATATATATCTTATTTTATGCCTTCCTCCTTCATTTTACAACACAAACACCGATTGAAATTGCGAAAAATTTTACTCAATACTGAGATAAAAAAATTTATAAAAAGAATACAAACATGTATAACAAAATACATGTAAATTACAATACAAACATGTATATATTATAGTTCAATATCACTGTATATTTTATGATAGTGCAATATCACTGCATATCTTCTGATAGTGCAATATCACTGTATATCTTTGATAGTCAATATAAACGATATACTTATTATAGTCCAAATATCACTGCATATTATTGATGTCGCACATAACTTGTATATCTTCTGATAGTGCAATATCACTGTATATCTTATTATAGTTCAATATCACTGTATACCTTATGGTAGTGCAATATCACTGTATATCTTATAGTTCAATATCACTGTATATCTCACACAGTGCAATATCACTGTATATCTTACAAAGTGCAATATCACTAGTGATGTATATCTTAAATGTATGATAGTGCAATATCACTGGATTTAGTGCAATAACACTATATCTTACATGTATGATAGTGTAATATCATTGGATATCTTACATGTACATGTATGATAGTACAATATCACTGGATATATTGCATGTATGGTAGTGCAATATCACTGGATATCGGGAAATAGATTAGTCTTGCTCTCGGGAAACTGAAAACTTGCTAACTCCTTTAATAAGATAATATAAGGCATAATGCATCCATGTACAACGTATAAGATATTGTGCTCTTCAGTTTTAAACATGACACCCGGCGAGTTGATGATAAAGTTAAAGCGTGCACTCTTGAAATATATTCATTTATGCAGAGGGTGCATTAATTTTAGAGAAGTAAGCCCCCATTCCCCATATGACCGGCACACGTCAAACATATATTTAAACAAAATAGTCCTTAATAGATATAGAAGTGGTGTCACCAGCGCCCCCTTGTATTTAATTGCGTATTCCATATGGTTCAGTTATCGACAGCGGAGCTTACCACGACTCCGAGACGTATGCTCGGAACCCTGCACTCAAAGAGGTCCAAAGAGGGAACCAAATCCGAAATCATTCATTATTAACACGGGAAAAGTAGGGTCGCGATCCTGGGCGCTCAGGCATGTCCGTGAAATTCGCTGGCACTCGTCTTCTTATAATTATTTTCTAATTAAAATGTCAGTTGTTTCTGCAGGTTTTCTGATATTTGTGTTAGCTTTCATTTCTTTATAGGGGTTTAAACACTCCGTGAAGTGCGTTTTACCATCAATTATTCAATTATTTTCTTCGGTACCTCGATGGGAATGAATTACCCGTCCAAGTTATACCCGGTGAATTTGATGAGATGGTGAATTATTGATATGATAGAAAAGAAAGTTAAGGTGTTAGCAATCGCCAAAACATCTATATTTATTGAAAATAAAGTACGTTCAAATGCATTAGGAAAAGTTGAACATAAACGCTTTCAATGTTAAACAAAAAAAAGTACATTTGTACTGTAAAAATGATTTAAGATTCTTATAATGAGGGTATATGCGAGAGCGAACAAAACAAAAACGTGTTGGATGGATAATTTAATGAGTAGCAAGATAGTCCGGGATATGCGAGGACTTCCTTCTTATCAAAAGCATCCCGGGTATTGTCCCTCGCCATTATCTGACAGTCGGTTACCTTTAATAAAAATTTCATATGAAAATCGAGTTTAGAGTTGTTGTTTTTGTTAAGACTCTGAAAACGATGGAAGGGTATTAGTGAAGAATTACATTATCAAACAAAAAGAAGTGCATTTTTCTTAATTCAAAAACCAGAGATGCGCGTCACACCTAGTTGCTGGTATTTTGATAAAATCTGTGGGTAGCAAATATACACACGAAAATATGCAGATAGAAATCTCGAATGGCAACAAATATTCATTCACTTTTCGTATTTTCTGAGGAGCTGGCAATACATTTAAATGACAGTCAGACACAAATATAAAACGATGTAAAAGTAAATACTTTATATCACGTGACCCTCGCTTGCCATCTGTCGTCTGGCAGATTTTCGGTCCAAGTTCATTCAAAAAAAATTTGCACCAGGGCCGATGATTCATTGAAGTTGACAGAGGTTATTATTAAGACTAGGAGAGAGCAGTTCGCACATGTAGGATCGTCTTGGGATTATGCAGGCAGCCTATGATTAAAGAAGGTATAATATCAATCAGCTACATATAGATACAATAAGGCACAAATTATTGACATATTCAATGTACAATGTCACTATCCGCCCAGTCTAGACAAAATTTCAAATCATTTCCATGCACATTTCATTACAAATAAGAAAACCATAAAACGAATGAGGAAATAAATTACATTGGTGACTAAATACATGTAGTAGCTCTTCCTTCTCGCTCGGCCCGGGGTCCAACCTAGTGTTAGTTAATGGTGTAACTACCCACATCATCAAACCTTCATTCCAGTACTCAATGGTTGTGGCATTCGTTTGTCACAATCTCTGTCCTAGTAAAAAAAACCATATAGACACTGCTCTGTTTTAGATAGAGGAGGGGACCTTCTAAACAGTGTGACAAGCAAAATAATTAAAAATTTAAAAAATGTAGTCACAGTTCTGTTTTGGATGTGGGGGGGGGGGGGGGTGGGGGGGGGGGGGGGGGGGGGGAGGCAAGCTTCTAACTGAAGGGGGGGGGGGGCTTCTATGTGTGACAAGCATAAATCAGAAATCATAGACACTGTTCTGTAACTACTAGACTAGTAATCATTATAGCTTAAAAAATACTTGACAAAAAGTGTGTGTGTCAGACGGAATCCCCCCGACTCCTACGCCCATGATAGTGGCAACTAGATTTTGATACGCAGTTCTCAATTCCTATTCGAAAATTCAACAGAGAAAGCAGATCACAATTCAGAGTTATAAATATATAAAAGAAGAAATGCAGGACTGAAATTTGAGAATTACGGTCTGTAGTGAGCTTGTACCACCAATTTTTGAAAAAAAAATGTGATGGTTCCCTCTCTTGTATTGACAATCCGGCCCATCAATTTCCGTTTTGTGTTACATCTTGTAAAAGAAATACAATGTTCAGAACATCGAGAACCCCTACCCTGGACGAAAATGTAGGTGGTAGTGCTTTATACTAAAATGTCTGGAAGGCAGTTCACTATTCAGTGAAATCAATCGATATTTATTCATTCGGTGGGTGCATATCGCTAGTTTGATAAACCATAGCTTTATCAAGCCCGTTTGATAGATCAGTTCCGGTCCGAACTACTTTTGAGATCACCCTGCTTCAATATTCCCTAGTCAACTTTCTTGTTTATAATAATTTTTTGTTGAATTTTTTTTTACAACAATAATTATTAAAGTCACACGATAAACAACTTGTATAGGCTATAGTGTTTATAACAACAAATACATAACTAGGCCTATTTAGACGGTCTAGAGGCTCACCGAGTCTGAACGACTGTAAACAAGTGCAAGTACAGTAGGTTGATTTTTTAACGCAACTTAACAAGATGTTCCATAACAGAAATGTTGAGGACAAATGCCTGAGATAGCAGGAATTATTCCATTCTTTAGAGACATTCTAGACGTAACGAATATGAAAATATTTAGGCCTACCTTGTTTCAAAATGTCATGAACTGAATATCTCTTCCCATCGATTCGCTAATAATCCAAGAGATACGTGAAAATTTAAGTTGAAAGCATTGTAATTCCATTTACAAACACTCTCTTCCCTGAACACCGTTTTATTTATATGAAAGTAATATATAGTCCACGATCCACTGTCCTTGATCGTTGGGTGATTTCAAAAACTCGCATGAAAACTTTTTCAAAGATGTAGGCCAACGTCCATTGGTGTTACGTCACAATACTCGGTAAAGTTTTAAAAGAAATACAAGTATTAATGAATTTAGATAATTAGTATGTTTAATCATTCAAATGTCCTTTAAAATGAATTAATTTATAGGTATGAATAGAAATATGTGCAATATTTATTGCATTTCTTTTTCTCGCGTAGAACACGAACAATCACAACTGCCTTCGATGACGCGATTTCTATCAGCTGTTCTTTGTATTGGGGATTATCTCAAAACTAAAGTGATAGGCAGAGTGTAATGAAGATAATAGAAATATCTAATTATTGCGTGATTTGATATTTGCTCTATCAAACTCGTTGAAATGGTGTATTTATTCGCTCGGCAAGCCTCGCGAATAAATACACCATTTCAACTCGTCGTTTGATAGAGCAAATATCAAATCACGCAATATAGATATCCTCATATATATACAAGTGGTACTTGATATTTAACCTATAATTGAGCCACACTTTTATAAGATGCAAATGAATAAAATACAAAAAAAACAAACAAACAAACAACGAACAAAAAAAAAACAAAAAAAAAAACACACACACAACACAAAAAAAACAAACAAAAAACACGGGGTAATACACATAATATTTGTCACCAAATACAACCCGAATTTCATAATGTAACGCAAATGCTTTTGAAATACGGACACAACTTTCGAAGAAAAAAGCAAAGACGGGTTTTTTTTTCTTATCGGTCTATTGTGTCGCATATGATATAGCAGAATAATTATATAATCAAATTACATGATAATTATAGAGTGCAAATAGACTCCTCACGTGATAGAATGTAGCTAAAATTTTATCTATTCATCATTTGAGGAACATGGCTAGTGGGTGCCTTGCGTTTTCTTAACTGATAAGAAAATATTTTTATACTATTGAAAATATTGAAATACATATCACAATACAGTTAAAAATATCGCACTACAACATAAACTCAGACCCGGAAATATCCGAAAACCCCAGACCCGGAAATATCCGAAAACCCCACCCAGGGACTGAAATTTTGAGGGTGTAGCCCGAGTGGTCAACCAGCACCGCCATGAAATAATAGCAACACCATCTCTTGTTTTAGAGATTTTTCAATGGAAATTTACTTTATGTGGTGAAAATACACCAGGTTAGCAACCATAGAAGACCCCTACCCCGGGGACTGGAAGTTGGATACCATAGTCCTAGAAGCACGACAATCACCGTGTACAAATGTTCACGGTACCATCTCTTGTTTTTAAGATCCGTTCCTCCAAGTTTTTTTTAACTATGTGAATAAAAATCGGATTCAAATACACCGAAAACTCCTAGGGAACTGAATCTTTGTGCTCAATTACTACCACCGAGAAAAAGGGTGATGATATTATATCTTATTTTTGAGATCCGCCCCTCCAATTTTTAATAAAAATGGAATTTAATAAGTAAAAAGACCTTACACGCGGGAACATCGAAGACCCCAATCCCGGGGTCTGAAATTCTGAGGATGGGGTCCTAATTGTAGATTATCATTGACATCGCTATGAAAAATCAAAGTACTTAAAGTTCTGAAACGAGGTGAGGAACAACACTAAATGTCAAAAAGATACTAATGGGATATACTGTACATGTATACCTATTCTGTTTCATTACTGATAATACGATATTTTTGTAGTTGTCTACCGGAGGAAAAGAGTTAAAATATTGCCAATACGGCAAACCCTATAAAATCAAAATTAACTTATGCCTCAAAGGAATAATTTGTGCTTTGAAAATAAAAAAAAAGATAAATAACAGGATATTCATCAAATTTAATCTAAATTTAAAAATCTACATACTGTCATTGAAAAAGAGTTACAATTTGGATTTGCATGAAGCTTTAATCCACTGTTTATATCGCTGACGAACTGCCCTTGCATGTAAAAAGTGCACCAAATTCTTTCAGTTGATCGATCTGCATCCACGGATTTAAGTAGAAACAAGAGAAATGAAAGGACTTCTGTTTTGAAAGCTATCAATCATATTACCCGTGTAAATATTCAATATTGATTATCTTGATTGAAAGTTAAAAAATAAAAAAGCTACGCAAATCATATAGAAGAAGATATGATTGATTGATTGTCATCAACTTCTAAGCACAATATACCCTCCAAGTGATTTTTACGAGCAACACAAACAAGTGAATTTGCTACACATTTTCGACATCATCATATGATAGTATGATAGATAGATATGTTCTTTATTCCAAATTAGGGCCCTTTCAGGCATTACAAATAACATATATGATTGGCACATTTAACACACAAGTACATTCAATTTACATCATAACCACTGATATGGCTTGGTTTACAACATTGAGGGTTGTACAAACTTGTATGATATTTCATGCATGCAACAATAATAATAACTGAAGAAGTACCATCATGTATCCTAATGCAAAGCAGGAATATTTAATGAAATAATGTTTAAGTCGAAGAAAATTATATTAAATTGAAATTCCTGCATTGCAAAAGATACCACGTGACGATGCAATTAAGGCACTCATTATTATTACAATACAATTAACATGCATAATTAGCACACTTTAGCACACAGGTATATACCATTTACCTCATACCAATATATATGGCTTGGCTTACAATATATTGAGGGTTGTACAAACTTGTGTAATATTTCATGTATGCAACAATAATAACTGAAGAAGTACCATCATGTATCCTAATGCAAAGCAGGAATATTTAATGAAAAACTGTTTAGGCCACACCAATTTATAAAATAGTTCTTCGGATTTTCAAACAAAAAAAAAGTGAGGCGAGAGGGCGAAATTATTTTATAAATATTATTTTTCATTATGACTATTTTGGATCCGCCCTGGATCCAGTCAGAGCCCTTATGGTGCGAAATGCACAATTTTGGTACAACACTTTCTGTAGATCCGCCCCCGGTTCCTCCCATTAGGAAAAATCCAATAAACCTCAATGCTAATCTTTGGCCCTCTCACTAATTAATTTTATTGGTTTTCGACAAATGACCACCTACATTTGAAAGTTCATCTCAAGTGGAACATGTAATAATCAAAGTACTGAATGTACCGAAAGCCTGACTTTTACATACATACTACAGAGGGATTTTCAAGATGAGGTTATTATTTATCTATTTTATTTATTTATCTATTTATGCGTCATTTTCAGGAAATGTTTTATCAAGCCAAGTCTTAATACAGTTTATACAGTGACACAACAAAACAAATTAAGAGACTTTTATTACAAGGTAATCCATAGTATCAGAAGGAAAATCATGTAATTTAACATTGATTCTTTTAAAAGATGTCTCACAAAACACTGTAGTTGTCTTTGAAACAGACTTTTGTAAACAGATTAAAAGGACAGAATACAATTCCCCCAAAACACGCAGTTAGCCAGATCGTAAAATAAACTTGAAGCTTATTCAATTAAATCTGAACGCTATATCAGGCCTGAAGTTATAAAGCTTTCTCTGAGCGCGCGTTTCTAACTCAAGCTCAAACTCAGGATCTAAATCTTTATGAAACTTTGATATAATCTTCAATATTCAAATGGAGATACATGGTCCAGATGTTTTTAGTATGTTTTCGAGTTTGATCTGAGTTGTACTCAAACAAAGATGGTTGTGCATAGATAAATGAATCGGCACAAAGTAACGAGTTTGAGTATGAAAACAGAGAGAATGTTTTATCACCTCCAGGCCAGTATGTGTTTTAAAAAAAAACACCAAAAAACTTACACTGTTTTGTGAACATTTACATGTAATCGGGACATCTTCGCTTGTTAATTGTACTGTATGAGTATTAGAGTATAGCTATATCAATTGGTTTGCCACATTCATTTAGACCAGTGTTTCTATTGCAAATATGCATCGTTTCTTCATTATAGACACCATTTCATTCATGTTTACTAATTTTTTTTGTGAAAATGACCTCTAACTCCATGATAGTTCCAATACATGTAGGTCTATCTATAAAGTTGTTTGGTAGAACATTTTGAACATATTTAATGTTATTTGATGCTTTGGTACAACTGCATCGAACTCTGCGGCCAAAATACAACTCAACTGTATGACAAACAGGGCGATTTCTGCATTTCACCGTCAACTTCCCATCTTATGTAGCAACATCCATCATCACCTACATATGGTGTTTATGTCTCTCAAATTATAATTTGATACGCAAGAGCTGTTTTTCGAGGCAGCGTACTTGTATGATTCAAGCAATTTATTAAGCCATTCTTTATACACTGCTTTTTGTCTACGGATTACTTCATTTACCTGATGAAGACAATAACCTCAAGGCAGATGTACAGGTCGACAGGGATGCTTACTTCTCTTAGCGCACCTTATCCCACCTGGTATATCCAGGGGTCCATGTTTTCCCCAACTTGTGTTTACATTCTTACAGAAATAGAATCGCTTGTACTTTTTATCGTGTTGTTCCTTGACATTTACATAATAGACAAAAACGAAGTTTAGCTCATTTCGATACTTTCAGTACTTTATTTTGTCTTCAGTAGTTCAACGATAATTTAGCGCATAGCACGTGTGCAAAAAACTTCAATCTTGTGATTAGATCTATGCGTAAGTAATCGGAACCTATTTAAAATGTTGTTGTTGTTTTATTTTAGCTCTCAAAATGAAAAATTGTATGATTCACTGAATTATGATATCAGAAAAACTATTTT
>CAJDSM010044417.1:0-14738 GCA_903981925.1 Ostrea lurida
CCCCCCCCCCCCCCCCCCCCACACACACACCAGAAATCCTGGATCCACCCCTGCCATATACCTGCAGATCAGTATCATTGGCAACATACTGTCCACCCTCACCCAGCAAGTGCTGAATCACAGGATGTCGGCCTTGTTTTATTTCTATACAGATCTCATCAGCATGTATATCTGGCCTATAAATAAAGTACAATTAGCATGTGGCATTAATAGATCGGATATTTTGTAATTTTACTTTTCTGAAAGATTATAATACTGCAATCAGATAACAGTTATTGGGAAAAGGTATCTTCTAAATTCCTCATTAAACTTTCTGCAATGTACAGAATTTATGTAATTTGCTTGATTCGGTATAATAAACAATTTATTGCATGAATGTTTAGGAGATATGGAGAGTTATTCACCCAAGAAAAATCATATTCCCCTCGGGTATTGCCCTCGGGGAATATAATTTTTCTTGGATGAAGACATGCACTCTTTACAGTACCTGCAGAAGTCCTGGTGCTTAGCAACCATTGCTAAGGAGAACAAGCAGTCAAATGTTGCTAGGTGATCCACTGCTCGTTTGTATCTTCTAAACCCCTCATTAAAATTCCTACAATATTAAAACATGAGTTTTCTAAATCCCTCATTAAATTTCATTAAACATAAGTTTACAAATTTTACAGTCATGTTGTATAATAGCTTTCTTGGCATAAAGCATTACATGATGATCTCTAAAAATATTTCAATAAATCAAAACTAATGAGTATCATTCAAAATTCTGTTGCATACAATATGAAACTTTTAATGACTTACTGTAGAAATGATAACCAAGCTTCCTGTGATACGAGGACCACCTGTTCCTGTAGCTGACTTAGCTCTTTGACTTTCTCTTGTATAAAGGGAGAGTGAAATCTACTCACAGTTTTGGTACTGTTGAAAGAAATAGCTGCATGATAATAAATAAATTGGGTTTTTTTGGAAAAGCATTACATGTGCATTATTAGTCTTATTCTATTCTTATCACAATCCTAACTCAACATTGGACACAAGGTAATTTCAAGAAAAGCACACCACAAACCATTTTGTAAATTCACAAGCTTTATGAAGTTTGCATTATTTTCAAAATAATGCTTCATGGTTCACTAAAGCATCAAAAAACTTAAACAAAATGTATTTGTGAAAATATGCTGATAATTATGACCAAATTTTAAATTAGCAATGTTATCCTTTGACCATGAAAGATGTGACCTTAACCTTTCTAAAAACAAAATATGAGGTCCTTATTTTGTATGTAGCTCAAAATATATGACCAAGTTTGAAAATGTGGACAGAGAAACACCCCCACCCCTTTTAATAAATACCCCAATCTTTTCTTTCAGAGGACCTTAAATTGTCTAAACAAGATGCATTTCATATTTTAACAATATTATATCAATAAGCATAAAAAAAAAAATATCATATTTTCTACTTTGGACGTCATGTTACCTGTTAATTTTGATCCAGTCTTGAGGCACAAGGTGAGAATGGGCATTCTTGATTTCTATCAAATACTGAAACATTGAAGGAAAAATATCTTAATTCAAATGTTCACAACTGATATCCACCATACCATGCCTTTATCCTGAATGTACGATCTCAAACAGAACAGTGAGGGCTTACCTCTGTCGCCATGACTGACACATAGTCTAGAGATGGCTGATGTAACCGTAGTCGAACCTCTCGTCGATGTTCCATTATGTCTGCTTTCACTTTCTGTATTTGATTCTTCCTCTCTCTGATGTCTGGGAAATCGTCTTCATTAACGAAAATTCTAGTTTTGTCATTAGCCCTGAAAAAAAATTCATACTGCCATTTCACATTTACATTTTGCTTTAATACATTCAACTTATATACGGTACAAGGAATTAGATACTGTGGAATCATTTTAATTCGTGGGGGCCGATGTTCGTGGGTAACCAAAATTTTGCTGGCTCGTGGGGACGTAATTTCGTGGGTGGTTAATAAATAACGCGAACGGCGATAATATTTATTAAGATTAAAAGGAAAATAAAACATGTTCGTGGGGACGTAAATTTGTGGGTGAGGGTGACCCACGAAATCCACAAACATTGATCCCCCCACGAACAATGATGATTCCACAGTAATGCTTAAACTGCTCAGAGTAAGTACTTGTTTACCTAACGTTCCACAGAAATTCCACTGTTTGTAAAATTCATTCCCATGTTATCAGAAATGTAGGCTTACTTAACACCAGTTTCGTCCAGTGCCTCCTTGAACTGCTTGACATCACAGAGAAGATCAGGGACATCATCACACACTGTCTGTAGTAAGGCAGAGGGCAGGTGCCCCATCGTCCACTTCTTCACTTCCTCTACTTCAGCCACCAACGTGGACAGGGACCGGCACACAGCATAAAATTCCTGTACACTACACTGAAATCAAACAAATACACATTAGTTTGCACACTGCACTGATATCAAACAACATATATATACACATTAGTGTGCACACCACACTGAAATCAAACAACAAATACACAATTAGTGTGCACACTTCACTTCACAGTTTTACATGCATGTACCTTCTCTACATCAGATCTGATTAACATTTTGTAACATTACCACTACTTGTATCATGTCAATATGAACAACGATTTCATATCACATTTCCACTACATTAGATGAAGATTCAACTCATACTGGTGTAATGTACTAAATTTACTATATCAAACAATTGCACATAGTTTAACTGTAAATTTCAAAATGGTGAAATCTGGTGGTATTCTTGTGTCAAGACCATAAACTGAGAATAGGCTTAAGTCTACATTTCAAATCCACCTGAAAAATAATTTTCAAATACAAATGAAATTTTCAGTATATGTTTGTATTTGATATATTTTTTAAAAATTTTACAGTGTTTTTAAAACATCTGTGCTACAGATATTAAGATAAAAGTTTTCAAAATTTTGATTTAAGTCATTCTCAGTTTATGGTCTTGGGACTTGATCTCAAGTCTGCATATACAGTGTAACCTGTTTAATCTGTATGGGAGACAAATTTTTGTTGGAATATACAGTGTAAATAAAAATAAGGGTCGAATTACCCGGTGAAATGGATTGTACAGGTGTTGCTCTAGACAGTTTTCACTGTTCATGCATGTACAATGAAATTTTCAAGTAGATAAGGTAAGACATACTTTTTCATGATATATTGAGCAAAGCCCTCTTTCCAGGTCAGGTGACTTCTGCAGTATGCTCCTCAGTCTAGTAAGACTGCTACAGTTGATATGATCTAAAATTCCATTCACTGCTTCCTGTCTCGATAAAATTTCTCTGGAAAAAAATTATTTCCAAAGTTTAATGTGCACACTAAATTATTACAGAGTGTAACACAACTTTTCTACCATGTATTAGATTTGAGATTAGGGATTTGTTCCTACTTGATGTCCATCAGGGGATGGGCGAGCCAGGATTTGAGTTTTCTGCTGCCGAACTTTGTGACCGTCTGATTAACCATCCAGTACACAGAGTATTTCTCCTTGCCGTCACTCTGATTGCAGAAGAGTTCCAGATTCCGCACCGTGTTTCCAGGCATGTGAAGATGCTTCAACTCTTCCGAAAACTGGGTGAAGTCACTAAAATGTTTGATGTTATAGTCTTTTCATTAAATCTATTTGATGTAGAATGTTACAATATGGACTTAAATTTAAAGATGGTGATCAACAACATACTATGCTAAATGACCAAAGTTTCGCACAAGAATCCAATCCTTTCTCATTTTATTTCATTTGGCAACTCGACTCTCTTCACCTTCTTTCCTCTTACCTGGTGTCCTCAAAGACTTTTTGGAGGCCAAAGTCTTTTAAGTATTTCAACACAGCAGCTAAACAGCTAATAACAGGAGGGGGGAGATTGATCACAAATTGTACAACTGAGGGGTCTACAAAACAGAAATGTTAACTTATGACAGGAGAGTGAAATACAACACATATAAATATGAATTATATATTAAAAGAAAATCGTCCACAAAGTGAAATCAAGCTACATAAGGCCAAGATACAATTGAAATTCGGTCTCAGGCGCGGCGCATCTGTTTTGAGGTTGCCGCATTGCCGATTTTATCGAATTCAATAAAATAAAAAAAAGTTGGTAATGCGCTTACGTATCTGGGAAAAAAATAAATCCATTCATTTTGAATCTTTGTGACTTCCGAATAAGGGCCAGTAAGGTAATAAACTTCCTACATGTACCCAAATTAATGAATTGTGTTCCGTATATATCAGGTCCAAATAATCGTCTGCACTCGGCATGATCATGCTGACTCGGTGCAATTTTCATATCGGATCTACTTCGATTTTGACCGGTGCCCATATTGACATCAATGTCTAGTGAATTCAGCGATGCAGTCGCCTACCATTGAAAAATCATTGCTAAATTACGATATGATAAGGTATGACTAGTCAAACTGAAATCTGATCCGATTGTTGTGACATTTATGTGCTAGATTGCCGTTTTTCACCTTTCGTTGTTTTTAATTTCCGGAACGGGCGAAACTCTAACTTTGTGTTTTATTTCCGAACGGGCGTAACTCTAAATTTAATAGTGCACAATGGCTGACGATGAAGATATCTCTCCGTATTCAGGAGCAACGCGTTGTGTTGAAAGTATTTACGGAAAACAGAGACCACCTTACAAACAGAGCAATATATATATATGGAATAAAATATTTGTAAACTACACTTGCGTGCAATTAAAGGTCACAAAACAATTTTTCACTATTTTTCATTGAAAACCATGTTTTTTCAAATGAGTCTTCCAAGATCATATTTGTTCTGATATGAATGAAATTTACCACTAATAGAAGAATTAAATGGGGATCATTACCATATTTGGGGAAAAATCCATTCAACCTTTGCAGAATATGCCTATCTGAAACACAAGGTAAGTTTTTTAAAACTCTTTTTCCTATATCCTTTACAAGAATTGATCCCATATTTAGTCACTATAAATTCATCAAAAGTTAATTCACTGGTTGGATGAAAATTTAAAATCATAGAAGAAACTTCAAACCTTACTGATTCTGATGGTAAAATTCATTTGAATCTGTCCAGGAAAAAACACAAGAGCTTGTGAGGAAACGGATTTCAATGAAATATATAGTAAAAAAGTGTTTTGTGACTTTTAATTTGGCACGCAAGTTATGGTAGAAACTACGAGTATGCAAATAAAGGTAGCTATAAACATCAAGTTGACATACATGTACGCGAGTTCTTAGCATCGTTTGTTTGAAATAAGTACCGATGGGTTGTGGTTTCTACCATACTACCCGTAATTTAAAAACCCAACACTTTTCTGGTTGATACAGCGACGTTTTAAAAAAATAAAATGTCAAAGTACCAGCAGAGAAGTGGTAAACGAACAAAGGTATCCGAACCCAGTTTCTGATTTCAACGTAGGAAATAAAATGATTGGCTTGTTTGTTATTTATTACATGAACTCCTAAACTAAGTAACTCAGCAATTATTTGACTGAAATAATAGATTGAATTCTCAATGTAATCTTGTTATGACCTATCATAGATCCCCGATTTTCAACAACCACTATTATTAATCTTCAAAACCAAAGTTAAATTATATGTAGTTTGAATTAATTAGTATTCCTTTTCTAAGGTACCCTACTCAATACCTTTACTTTTTTATCAAGTCATCAATATACATTTAACAATCAATATTGCCTGTGTTCAAAATGAATCAGTTCAAGACAATCATATAATGTACAATTTACACAAGAGTTCTGCAGTCTCCAGTCCAGATGACCAGGCCTCAAATAAAGGAAAATCTTCATTGCTTTGATTCACTTAGAGAACACCCCCCCCCCCCCCCCCCCCCCCCCCCCCCACCCCCCCCCCCCCCCGGCAAGTCTGGATTAAAAATACCTCCCTCATCTATTTTATTGCCAATAAAATGAAAAAAAAAATTGCCCCTCCCTCTATCTGTTTTGGAGAAATTGGTCTAGAGACACCTGATAATTAATTTTATGTGGCCTAACGAACTGGAAAATTAGCCCTGCATTGAATATTTTTATAATTACAGTTGAACTTCGATATCTCGAACACTGATATCTCGAATACCATGGTTATTTCGAACTGATTTGGAGGTCCCAACCACCTATTTTCTTAGTATTTTTACCATCGATATCTCGAATTCAGAGATATCTCGAACTTTTTTCTTGGTCCCATCAAGTTCGAGATAACGAGGTTCGACTGTATATATAAAATTCAAAACCCCATAACTCTGTAACGACAAAACTGGAAAATTTGAAAATCAAAAGGGGTGTTCTTCCTAATCCTAGCATTACCTTTAAATTCTAAAGTATGTGCCATAGATGGTGCTATCACTTTATTGATATAAAAATTTCTTCTAAGTCCCATAACTCCGTAATGACAAAGCTGATAAGTCTGAAAATCAAAAGGGGTCTTCATACGGCTAATGAAAGTAGTATGTATAAAATTTATGAATATCTTCCTAAGGAAACTTAATTTGAAAGTGATGACAGATAGACAGAATGGTTTAAATCCGCTTATCTTAGACATTTTTTTTACCCTAGAAATTAAAATTATAGATCTGTACTTTTGTTTTACCCTGAAAATTAAAATCATAGACTTATTTTATTTTGATGTATGTAGATATTTTATGTATATATGTATATAACATATACCTTCATTTACTTTATATCTGTATTATATTACTGTCTGTATATATGTTCTCAGGACCACAATGTAAACTAGTTCTTGAACTAATTGTGCTATCCTGGGTAAATAAAGGATATTATTATCATTATTATTACTACTACAGAGCACCCCCAATGTGAAAAGGTCGATCATAATAACAATAATTCAACTATAAAATCAGTTTCCATGGTTTTCTAAGACCACAGACACATTTCATTCCACAAGATTGAGTGATTCTACATGTATTTATAATTGTTCACTAACAAGTGAATTATCATACAATATTCCAGTACTACTTGTAAATCATTACACTCTGGTACCTTTCCCATGTGTCTTGTAAAATTCAGACACTGCTGTAAAGGCCGATTTAAATTCAAACACTTCATCATCGCTCCTCTCCTGTCTCAACCTGTCATCATCTGTCGATCTGAAATCATAATGTTCCATTTCACCTACACTCAGTTCCTACCATACACGTTGTTCAGATCAATGTTATAAAATTGTTATAAAATACTGCAAAATGCTATACTATCTCACGTAATACTAATAATGAAACACAAAATGTAACAAGATGTGTTTGTGAAACACTGATGCCCCCGGATTCCACATGCCAGTGAAAGGGGCTTGCCAAAAGGATTATGCATGTGAAATGTGAAAATCTATCACTTATCATTCAAAAGTTTGGCCAATGTTTAAAGTTTTTTAAAAAGTAGGTCAAACTCAAGGTCAAGGTCAGGAGGTCAAAAATGTTGGTACATTCGAAAGGGCTTGTCATAAGGAACACACATGTGAAATATGAAAGCCCCATCACTTGCCATTCAAAGAATAGACCAATGTTAAGTTTTTGAAAAGTTGTCAAACTTCAAGGTCAAGTCAGGAGGTCAAAAAATATGTAGCAGTAGAAAGGCTTGTCATAAGGAAATCGACACATGTGTAATATAAAGTCCCATCACTGTCTTGTCATTCAAAAGTTAATTAGCCAATGTTAAAGTTTTTGAAAAGTGGGTCAAACTTCAAGGTCAAGAGGTCAAAAATTTTGGTACCAGTTAAAAGGGCTTGTCATAAGGAACCCACATGTGTAATATGAATGTCCCATCTCTGGTCATTCAAAAGTTATGGCCAATGTTAAAGTTTTTGAAAAGTAGGTCAAACTTCAAAGTCAGGAGGTCAAAAATTCTGGTACCAATAGAGAGGACTTGTCATGTGGAACACACATTTGAAATATGAAAGTCCCATCACTTGCCATTCAAAAGTTATGGCCAATGTTAAAAGTTTTTCGGACAAACGGACAGAACAAAAACTATATGCCCCCGAATCGAAGATTCCGGGGGCATAAAAATGTTGTACAATCTTGCATGATGCTATACAGCCTTGTTTTATACTGTTAAAATGCTGTACAATCTAATAATTAAAATCAAATGCCCACCATAAGTTCAACTTTTTGATAAGCTTGCGTACAGCATTATACAATTTAAAAATGTACAATTTTAAAGTTACCCATGACACAAAAACTTTCCTTTGATTGGACATACTGTACCTTAAAGCTGCCATGTCTGACAACAGTTTCTGGGTCGCACTAGACAGTGTTTTACTGGTTAAAAACTCTACAGGCTGGATGTGAAGAATTCTGGTCTCGAGCTGACTCCTGAGATCCGAATCCTCAAAACTGTCGAAAATTACACTCCCCGTCGACGGCTGCACAGCCTAAAATACATAGTTAACTTTACTCACAACATGCAAATAAGTTTAAAGAAGTTTAAAGCTCTTTTTTTTTTTTAATAACTTAATGTCAAACATGCCTTAGACCCTGAGACAGCAATAAAAATGCACTTGTATTTACACTGTTTGGTACATGTGAATGTGTACCAACCTCATATAATCCATACACATATACACATAATATCTGTAAATACAGTCAAACATTGTTATCTCAAACTCGACCGTGCTGAGAAAAAAACTTTCAAGATATCCAAGGATTCAAGATAGAGGTTAAAATACATAATATAAAATGCAGTTGGCCCTTCCATCTCACCTTGACATATCAATGGTACTCAAGATATCAATGTTTTACATGATACTTAAGTTCAACTGTATTCTAATTTCAAAATAATTGTGTGCATTTGTTCAGTTAGTAGAAAACAGTCTAGCCCTTTAAAGGGACTGATTCACAATTTTCTTCAAACTTTGATTTTCACTTTCTCTGATTGAAATGTACTGTTTATTGTGTTTAAAAAGTTTCATCACAAAAATAAGATTGTACATTATTATGACAGAGGTTAATTACAGTGAGTTTATTATTTGTTATGTAAACAAAGATTCAGGTATGTTATTGTTTACAAAATATTTCAAAACTATCTAAATCTGTGATTAATTTCTAATCTGAAGTATTCTTTAAGTTAAATATGCCATTTAAAATGATAATTTTATGACTGTTCAAAATTCTGATGATTTAACATCTCAAATATTTGTTTACACAAAATGATCTGAGAGATCCCATCTTTGTTTACATGACACAGATTTGGGATTAGAATATTGCTTATATCCTTGCAGTCAAAGTCAAAACTTTGGTTTTCAATTTCAAATAAGTTATATTTCTTATTTCTAATATTCAAAATGAAAAATATTTTTGGTCCAAAAATCGTGAATCAGTCCCTTCAACCTAGGATAGGTGTTTCAAACTACTTCTATATACGTTTGGGTTTTAACCAGAAATTATGATGTATTAACTTACAAGGATACCTATCGATTGATGTTTTGATGTTTTATCCTGAGGTACATCATATACACACATAAGAAATTCACTGCCACTGCTCTCAGCATTGATCTCCCCTTGTAGCTCTTCTGTGGTGTTCACCGGATCAACATGTGCAGAATGTTAAGAAAAATTTAATAGAATGCATAAGTAGATCATGGTGTCCATTAATGTAAATATAAACAGATTTTTACTTGTAGCAAGATTCACAATGTCATATGAAGATAAATTAAGCTATAGGCACAATTATTTTTTCCTAGTAAAAGCATGCTGTCTTCTTGATTCAAAATAGAAACCATATGCATCTAAAAGCCTTCCATTATGATTAGGATTTAAAAATCTTAAAACTAATTTGTAGGGGTGTAACGATACACAAAGCTTACGATATGATACGTATCTCAATACATGCAACACAATACATGTATCTCGATACTATATACTTAGATCATACGAGTTGTAAGAATAAAGGTTTTTAAATTTGTCTATTTGACAATAAATCATATAATAAAAAAAAAAAAATCTGTAAATTAAAAACAAATCAAGATTGCAAGATGCAAAACAGATTATTTCAGATTCTTCTTAATAAAAATCAGGGAGTCAACACTGCTTGTCTTTGTTGTTCTGCCAAACATATAGACTGGTCCCCTGGAACCAGACGTTTTACTTTCACTTTTTATTTTTTATAGGTCATTCGTGTATCATGTCATACCGGTATTACAGTGCCTATATCGAAAAGCATATCTTGAGAGAAAATATCGATCTGTATCGGGGTATCGGTATATCGTCCCACCCCTACTAATTTGTCTGAGGGCCTCATCTTCCCAGACTTCCCAGTAAGATAGCTTGGTTCAGAAGGCTTCGGGAACCAGGTTACCAAGTAGACCTGCTTTTATCATTATGGGAATTGCAGCCCTGTAATTCCTTAATTGCTAATTTCTGAAAATGATTCAAAAACAGGTAGTTTTCTCTGAAAATAACGTGTAGAAAAATGATCCCTGGGTAAGGATATCTTGACCAAAGAGAGTGGACTTCGTGTACATGGCCGTCAGTTCTCTGGTGAAGGGTCCACTTTTGTTGTCTCCACAGGCTTTTAGTGCTGCTGTCTCTGTTTGTTTCACAACTCCCACCTACAGTACAACAGTAAAGTACGTAATACCTACAGTACAACAGTAAAATATTAATACCTACAGTGATAGATTGTATATAACTCAAGATTAGGTATTTCAAATTTTTTACAGCAATAATCTTATGACCTACCCTAGACTGTTTACATTAATTGCCGTACCTTGTATCCCGCCACTACGAGCCTCCTTACATGTACAAACAGACGATGAACTGGAATGCTGGCCGTCATGAAGTTGTGGTCCAGATGACAGTAAATCTTTAGAACCTGAGCAGCATTCTGCAGAGCAAAAAACAAATTTAGAAACAATCAAATTTCCATTAAAGGTTTGTTGTGAGAGAATCATGGCAAATTTCTGATGTTGCATACCTGATACGGACACACCCGAGTGTGTTAATTGATCACTCAACTAATAATGTCTCAGGTTGGGGCAGCCCAAAGATTTGAAGACTATATAATTAATCCTAATACACAGCTGAAATATATCTCGCATTTGGGAGTCAGAATAAAGAAAGGGGGATAATTCAAATTACTGTTTGGAAAAGGAATATGCATAGAGGAAAGTTTATATCAAGAAAATAAAAATTTGGAATAAAAAATAAATCTCTGTGAAATTAACTGATTCAACAGTTATCAGATTTGACAGGTTATTAAACATGTATGTTAGTGAATCATCGATTTCTATTCGAGGTAATTACTATCCTTTATACCTCTGCATCTTCTCCAAAAAACCTGTACTTGTAGCCACACTCCACGAATAATAAGGTGTCTGGGTATCTCTCCTTCAGTTCCATGTACTGCTGCTCTAGAGGAGTGTATTTAGTCTTCACCTTTTTGTTGACTGGGGCTTTTCCACTTGTTCCTACAGCAAACTTCTGCAAACCTGACGAGTCTCTACAGGTCGAAGGTCGTTCCTCCCCTTCACTATCATCACTACCACCATCTCTGCAAACTTTAACACGATCGTCTTCGAAACTCGCATTTATAACTGGCTTCTTTGGAACATAGGTTTTTACATCTTTGACCTCAGAAGAATTGGAAATCTCATCGATTTGGAATTTTCCCAGCTTGGATTTCGTTGACGCTGACAATGTATGATTTGGTTTATCTGTTCCGAGGGTTGTGGTGGAGGTACTTGGTAGAGTCTGTGAACACGGAGAAGTGGAAAGCTTTGCTGAGTCAGTGGACCCACTCTCAGCGAGATGGAGGCATTTCCTTTTATTTTCATGACTATAATCTGTTTTCTTTTCACTTACTCTTTTCTTCCCAGTTTTTGCTCGCTGTAAAAATACAAATATTGCAATACATATCAGTGCACAGCACATCATAAGAACCAATAATCTCAGCTATAACTTCATCTTCCCAAGTCAAGGGTTTCTGATCCACCCTGCTCCACATATGGAGCAGGGCGGATCAGAAACCCTTAACTTAATTGGGAAGATGAGCTTAGAACTTTAGAGATCTCGAATCTCAGGTCTTTACCATACCATCCCCCTGGTTTTTCTTTTTTACATTAAAGACCAATGACTGATTTTATACACAGAAAAAGTCAGATATACATGATTGTCAGCGAATGTCAACTCTCTATCTTATATTTGTTCTATTTGACAAGGGTATGTTATAAATGTTCTTGTCATGCCCCACGTGGGCCCTGTATATATTCTCATGAAAATTATGATATATAATTGTATTGGTAACTATTGTATTGTGCAGTCATCACAAAAACTCATTGGTCCGAAGACCGAGGCCAGTAAATTTAAGGTTGGGTCGGTGAAAATAAAGAATCAAGAAGTCCGCTGGGCTTGTAGTCACATTGAATGAAATGTTGAGATGCTTAGATATTTGTATACCATCAGAATAAAGATAAATTGGTAAATAGCATATAAAGTTGTAGGTGTTTAGAAAAATTAAGTCTCACTCAATTAACTGTACAGTCAAACATTACATGCCATAATGTATGTGATAAACATGTGCCTTGAAAATTTGGGGGCCAGTAAATTCAGGCAGTTCACTAGGCCTAGCCCTAGACGCCAGCAAGTTTTCGTGAAGACTGTGTTTGTGGTGTACTAACTCTAAGATTTTGAGAATTATGTCATATATGCACACAGTTGGCCCTTTAGATATCTAGATATCCTGGTATCTAGATCTACTGTATTAGTTTCTGTTTATATCACCTGTTTATCTGTTGGAGAGTCGTTATCAACGACAATAACAGGGAAATCTCGGTCCTCGTCATGATCTTGCGCAATCTTTCCACTGCCTGTAGTAGCGTGTTGCTGAGGTGCAGAGAAAAACTTGGAGATAGTGATTTGTTTCTTAGCCCCGCTGTTTTCCGCGACAGCTTTTAATTTTGTCAAGCTTATTTTCTTTTTCGACATTTCATATCCACATTCGAAAAGTATTGCCTACTGTACCGTGTACGGTTTCTTTTTTGTAGGTGAAAAACATAATATACAGCTAGAGTTCGGTGATTCCGGATTTATCATTCATGAATAAACATACATAAATGAATAAGTAAATAAATAGATAAATAGATAGATAGATAAAATGAAACGATCACTTGTACATATTAGGCACTCGCTTGGAAGAAATTTTACGTGGACCCGTATCTCTTTTGGGAAAAAAAAATCAAAGTACTGAAATTACTGATAGCCGGGTACCGTACTGAAGGGGGAAAAAATACATTTGAAGCCAAAGGAAGGTTTATTCAAACCCTTTTTGTGCTTTTTCATACAAAATATTGCTTCTAGAGTCAACTGATAATGCTTTTGATACAAGTTTAATGAATCATTATAGGCTATTCAGCTATAGTTGTGTTCCTTTTTCTTTTTCTTTTTTTTTTCTTTTTTTTTTTTGGTCCAGGTTATTCCTGTTTCCTTTTAATGCACATTTAGTTTTGTTTTTCTATTATGTATACCAAACATCCCTGGAAACTTTGATGATTAGAAGCAGAGAACGTGGTTGATTAATTGGTTGTGTTTTTTAACGTCCCAGTACCCCTTGCTTGTTGTAAGAGACGACTAAATTGAGCGGCCTTTCAGATGAGCCCACAAAAAAAACAAGGTCCCGTGCCACAGCAGGTGTGGCACAAAAGAGATCCTTCCCTGCTCTAATAGTGGGAGATATTACTCAAAATATTGAGGGAATTGTGCAAATGTATACAAGTTTGACATTTGTATGAAGATCCTCTAAGGTGTAATATAACTTTTAAAACCCTGGCCAAAAAAATTCTTATTTTTTCAAAATGGCCACCCCTATTTAAAGATGGCGGTCATTTCACAAACGTAAATTGTTTAATTATATTCAAATGATTCCACAATCGTCCAAATAAGGTGTAAAATTCATGCCTTTATATAGTTTTCAAATTATGTTCCAAATATCAAAGAATACATTCATTATAGTTCTTTTTTTTTTCAGCGCATGCGAAAAATGGAAAAATACCACGGTTTTTCATATTTCAAAGACCAGACTTAAAGCTATAAAATAAAACATGTTGGAATGAAACAAAGAATATTATTTTATCGACTTATCGTCCTAATTATTTGCATACATAATTTCAGAAAAAATAGTGCTTGCGCATGCGCAGGTATTTTTCCTTAAATAATTTTATAAAGTGTTTTACATGCACTTACCAGGCACACTAGTGTAAATCGTTGCTGATAAATAATTGGCATGAGGTTCATTGTCAGCTCATTATGAGTCTCCATCATTTTATGATTTGCCCCTTTATTATCATAATTCTACCTGAATTGACAGGATATGTGCCGAGTCGGGATAGCCGAGCCAAGGAGGGATGGGCATAATACCTCCGGATGGTGTACAGATCGCACAGGAGTTAAATGACAATGGATGAACGATCGGGCGGAGTGTACGAATTACATCATCGAACTCCACAGGATAAACCCTCGGCCTGTTAACAGATTACGATGATGAATATCTCTTAGAAGGCATCAAAGATGAATATGAGTGGTTAAATATGGTTCATCTTACAAGTGAAGATTTAGATATACAGCATGTCTCTTGGTCATCCTTTCACTCATCTAATAGGCGTGGTCCATCTGTAGAAGTAAGCTTACCATCCTTGATGCCATAATTTCATGGAACGGCCCATTCAGTAGAAATGATTAAGCATGCTATGGACAAAGTAAAA